>JANHAO010014520.1:0-15267 GCA_026873985.1 Saraca asoca
AACCTCCCTTGGCCGAACCGGCCATGAAACAGGGGAATAGATGAAAACTCCCGAACCACGCTGCTGGGACCTTCATCAATCGAAGAAGCACGCAGGGGATGCCTCGTCGGTGCTGTCAGAAACTAGAGAAGTGGTTGGCATGACGGAAACTCCGGAAGGTGCCGGAGGAAGCTTCTAGAGAGCGTCTGAAAACTATGGAGAAATCGGGAAGAAGGAGGGAACACCGATCTCCAGTTTGGCTCTCGGTAACACGCCGGAGCTCAGAACGATCGGACGAACACCGGCGTTAAAAGCAAACTCCAGAAGACTTTCATAATCAGAGAAGAAGAGAGGAGCTCGGGGCCGAAGGGGGCTGCTCGCAACTCTCGTCAGACTTTCGACATCACGTCAGGACCGTACAGGGAGGTCGAATTTGTGCTGACGTCGGAAGAGCTTCCCAAAAATCTACGGAGCTTCCTCGCGCCCGAAGAGAAACGGAGGAGGAAGAAGAAAAATGGGGGCCGGGCTTCACAAGTATTCCAAAAAATCTCATAAAAAAATCAGCCTGGGGAACCGGCTACCGGCTGAGCCGGTTTCCCCCTTCAAATTTTGCATTTTGGCCCCAATTTTAAGTTATTTCAAAAATTTTCCCACCCGATTTCAAGACTTTTCACTTTAGTCCTTGTCGAAACTTTCATTTAAGTCCTTTTAAATTTTAAATTTTATTTTTAATTTTTCTTTTTAATTCTTAATTTTTTTCGGGTATTGCAGGGAGGAAATAATGTCCCTTGCAAATTTCCATTGCTAAAAGCTAATTTTCTCATAGTGAAAATATATTAATTATATTATATTAATATGGTATGTAAATATTATTAATATCACACTTTCCTTTAATTCAGTTAAACAAGTTTGATTATTTATTAACAAAATTTTATGCAACCAAGGCCCATGATAGACAAATTTATAATTACATAACATTTCTTGGCATAATATGAATTAATTTGATTCTTACAAAATTTTATTTTAAGCACAAAATATGCTAAAATTAATTTATTTACCGTATAGTATCAAAAAATCCTAGGAAAAATCAAATATTATTGTTCTTAATGTGAAAATCACATACTAAAATTTTTAGGCCCAAATAATTTCAAATTAATACTTAAATAAATTTTTTTATTTCAAAAAATTATGAAAAATTCCCATAAAATATGCTAATAAAGTGGAGCATATTGATGCAATTTGCAATGCCATAGGCCACAGATAAGGTGGCATGTGGCTCAAACATGATGGTGACACGCGTGGGCTTGCGCGCCACAATCAACGGATCATAAGCCCTTCTTTTTCACCTAAAATTAGGCTATTCAAGTATGTATAATAGCATTTTGATCTAATTTTATTCTCTTGCAATCGAATCATTTTTTGTGCAATTTTGGAGTAGTTATCACTTATCTAATTTAACTAAGGCTAAGCCCTAAATCATTTAAAAAAAAAATAGGTAGAAATAAATAAATTCAAATCAAAATTATTTTGGCCAGACAAAATTTTTTATCTTCAAAACTTTCAATCAAAATTGCATTTACAATTCAGATTTTGCAAAAATTGGTTGAGTGGTTTTATTACCCAAAAGATTCTAAATAAAATCCCTTAATCAATTTAAAAAATCATGAAGAAATTTGCACAATTTTATTCCAAATATGATTGAATTGAACTTGGGTAAATTTTACAATCCAAATTTCACAAATTGGTACAAGTTTAGTTCAGATTTGAAGAAATTAATTTGGGATTTTAGCTCATCTAATTATTCTAATAGAGAATCTCAAATCAATTTGAATAGTTACTCTACAGTTAGGTCAAATTTTACAGAAAAAATAATTCAAACCCTAATGGCCATATGAACACAAAATTTCAATTTAAAAAAAAAACTTTAATTTTCCAACAAATTATTCAAATTGAATTGTGAAAAAGGTTCAAAACAATTCATGCAACAATTTTCATGCAAAAAAACTCAACAATTTACAAGATTAAGAATATAAAATAATTCTATCAATCATAGAATTTTGATTTCCAGATACACTTCAATCACTAATCAACCAATACATCACAGATCAAATAATTTCACTCAATTTGCTCAACATTCAGTCATGTAACATAATTTATCAACTCTGAAACCAACTGCCAAATATTTTATCTTAAAAATTAGAACGATTAAAATTATGTTATCATGGCATGAATAAAATACAAATACATAAATTAAAATTAGAGATTATAATTATATTTAGTCGTCATTTGGTCCATTATGGACAATCAAAATTTCAACTTATTCTAATTTGATTTCTCCTTAATCTTATAAGTTCACTCCGATCTATTTTAGCTTTGATAGGATCTTTGCACCTATCAAACTCTAGTTGTCAATGGGTAGAACACAAGTCTACAATCTGATGGAGAGAATGCAGTAGAATTAGGGTTTTAGAAATAAGAACTCATCACAATAAAGTATGGATATAACCTGATCCATCATTGGAAGAATACATAATTGACTATTTAGACCTAAGTGTCATTAAAAATAAAAACCTAATTACAAAATGTCACAAATAGGTTAATACTTTAGCATTAATAAAATTTTAAATAAGTGCAAATATTGGAGAAACTTCTAACACTCCCTTTATGCTACTTCTTTGTCAACCAAACTGAGCTATCGTTAGTCAAAACTGGTTGTTGCTGGCCAAAACCAATTGCGACTAGTTGAATCTAGTTTGCTTTTATTTAATAGAGGAAGCAATGCACAATTTTGATTAAATTTGGATGAAAAATAATCATAAGTAGATAAAGTATTAATAGTGTAAATCATAAATTATCTTTTTTTAACACTTTAAATCACAGATAGGCACATTAAAAATATAATCACACCATAAATGGATGAAATGTAGTTTTCCAAAAAAAAAAAAAAAATACTCAAACTATAGTGTTTACAATAAATATGAATAATTAACATTATAAACATATAAATTTTTATTTTCTATTATCAAACATTCTGCAGTGAGATTTGGTACATGCATTGCCATATAAATATACTCATATATGATAAATGTACCAAATTATATGACTTATTCATTATTCAGATGTCTCTATCTTCCAACCGGCAAACCGTATAGTCGCCTCTTCAAACACCCTTAATAATGTTGTTCTTGTTCCATTGTGAATGTTGATGGATGCCACCTTGGAGAAGACAGTTGAAGTAGTCATAGGAGCAGCACTGTACTAAGACACCAAATGAGAATAGATGAAATTGACTCTCTAGAGCGTTGTACTAAGATACCAAATATTGTTCACAAATTTATCTACGGAAAGTCCTCCAATTTTTTTAAATTTTTAATTTTAGTTTTTGAGTTATTCTATTGTATGTTATTTCATTTACATTTTGGTTGAATTTATTTATCTTTAAAAAAATAAATAAGATAATCAAATTAAACAAATCAAGTTTGAATTCAACTTGTCTATAAATAAGTCAAGTTGGAAATCAACTTCAGATTCATTGACTATACAAATCAAACTCATCATCTATATTGAAGGAACAAGTTTAAAAATATTAAAATTTGGTTCGATTCTTTTACACTCCTGATGCCTCTACGGAGTGGGCAGTTGAAGTAGTCAAAGCAGGTTGAGGATTTCATCTAAAACAATAAAGGAAGTGTCAAAAGTCTAAAACCCAACCGACCTTACAACATGAGCAGCATTGTACAAAGACACCAAATGAGAATAGTTGAAATTGACTGTCTAGAGCATTGTACTATGACACAAAATGTTGTTCGCAAATTTATCTAGAGAAAGTCCATCAATTCTTTTTTAGTTCTTGAGTTAGTCTGTTCTATATTCACTTTATTCATCTGATTAAATGCATCCCTTCAATCTTTTTTTTCTTCTTTTGTCAAATACATGCATTGAAAATGTGATGTTATAAGGAGTATATTGAAATTTTCTTGGGTACTAATGCAGGGAAAGAGGAAGGAGCTAAAGTCTGCCTTTTTGCTGGCTATGAAAAGTATGAGTGTGGCCTTGGATGAGGCAGTTGTCCTGTATTTAATAAATGACAATGTTTCCAAAAGCAGAACCAACTTGCCAATGACAGTGAGTCATAACCATATGACTTCAATGATTCTTATAACAGTGAACTCCGAAGATCAAACAACATTTTACTACATGACGTATTTGCACCAGGTCAATAATTGTCGGGGATGAAGGAAATTGAAGTTCCTCTGGAACAACCATGAGAAAATAACTACCAAAAAAAAAAAATGGACTGTACACATAAAGTGTGTGTCCATATAATAAAATATACATACTCAAGATGTAAATTCACGGGAGCTTCCTGATTTCTCTTCATTTTCGCATTGGTATTTGAAGCTTATTATTTGTATTGCAAATGTTATTTCTTTAATCAGATGTGTTTGATCATGCATCAAACACTCGTATTAAGAACAAAGGAGAGCAAAACCAGAAGGCACTGACAGAATAATTCCACTAATTTCATACAAATTGACAAAGAGGTAAGGCCCTATTCATTTCAGTGATGCCAACAGAGAACTTGTTTCACTGCATTATGATGCTAGTGGCAACAATTTACACAGATTACATTGTCAGATTGAAGTGCGAAACTATATCTGTGGAACTAAATTGCTAAAACTCAAATCCTTCACTTTCTGCGCTGCTGACAGTGCAAAGACCTTGGGGAACCTACAAAAAGATCCAAAATAGAATTCTCCAGATCATCTACACTGTACTTAATCCACTTCTCACAAATTTTGGATGAGTTTCTCCCAGTATAACCCCGGTATGCATTAACCACTATCTGAGAAATGGAAATTTGTAAATCTTCCCGGAGTTGAAGATCCGGGACATTCCAACCAGTCTGAGTCCTGTACACTTCCTCGAAGGCAATACTGAAAGCAGTGCAGCTTTTCTTTAGAATAGTTGCCTTTGAAGCACAACTTGAACCAGAATCCTCCCTAAGCAAAGACACAACTGAACTCCAAGTGGCTCTCTCATAGCTTCTTGAATGCTGCTGGAACTTTGCAGTATGCCGCCGAAGCCATTCATCTCCAAACAAAAGGCTTAGTTCAGAGTTCTTAACTTTCTGGACCATATAATGCATGTTATTCATCATGAAAATGTGTTGCAAAGCCTCATCATGGTATAATTTGGCTTTGTTGCTCAGGTTAGATTCTAGAGTGGCTGTAATTGACCGAAGGTGGTGAGCCATTGGACAAAGTGTGAGGGCTGAGGTGTCATGGCTGTTATCGGGTGGAACAACTGGACTTTCATCAGCAAGAAGCATATTAAGGGTATCCATATATTCAGCAAGCGGCTTCATGTAATTCATGACATACTTGGTAAGATGGTGAACACCCCCACCAGGGAATTTTATAATTGATTTATTAGTATCGATGGCAATTTCAAATTCCAGAAATGTTGACTTTACAGTGTCACCAAACCTCCCAAGAAGCTTATGAAATTCACCCCTAACAAAAGAACCAACTTCTTCAAAGAACAAAATATCTACATCCACAACAAGATTTGCCAGAACCTCATACATGTCAAGTAAGCGAAACAATCTTTCTGGCGTATGGGATCCAACTGCTACGGCCTCACCAAAGTTTAATAGGTGCAACATAGAAGCCTTCGATATTTCACAAAAGCAAAATGAACAAAAAGATCCCAAGTGTCCAAGAATCTGGTTACACAACCGTTTCTCACTAGCAAGATATACCTGAACAATGATCTTTATAGCCCGCATCCATTTCTTTATCTCAGAGTTCAAGTCAATCCACTCCATTTTTAGCACATTCTCGATGCTCAAATTCTCCATTTCAAGAATGACAAAGTACTCATCTAAGGCTTGCCTCCTGGAAGTAATGAAGGCCTGACAGAATTCATGATGGTACTTTGAAGCAAACATGACATTTGCAATACTCTTGAGATCTGGAAGTATACCCGGATGCACCAAGTCTACATTGCAGGCCTCAGCTTGGCTAACACCATGCGGTGATTCTTCAATTGGTTCTTCCTCCACCAAAACAAATGACTCATCATATGCCAAATCCACTCTTTTAGAACGAAAAGACATGTATTCAGGCTCAAAGAACTGCTTGTACTTAACAAGAATATGGCCTAGCTCTTCCTCAAGCCTTGACATTGCAATCTGCAGAACTCCATCAGCTTGTTGAATCAGTTCCTTCCTCTTCCAATCTCCTTGCACAGACATGGTTTGCAACTTTTGAGCCAGTGTTTGGATTTCACCAACAGCTTTTAGGTACTCGGAAGATTCCCTCGGAGCAGAGTCCCATATCATCAAATTATTGGCCTCCCAACTCATTACCTTGTCTCCGGCATGTTTAAGCTGCCTCTCCAATTGTTCAAGTCCAGCTCCATTTCCTTCAGTGAGTCCGGACATTGCAGACAATTGGATCTCAAGATCCAAGAGATTTTGTCTCATATCATCGCTGATATTCTTATTTGCTGCTAGTGCCTTTAAAATGTGCTGAGCCGCAGCAACTACATGTTCCTCCATGCCGGCAATTATGAAAGATCAAGAAAAAACCCAAACCAGTGATATGCACCCACTACAGCTGAACAGGATCTGAAATACTTCTTTACCAATCCAAAATCATTCTACAGAAACAAAGCATTTATGGGTTCAATAAAGAACTGAATAAATGCTTGAGCCTTTAAACTACAAAATTGGAGGCAACTAGAAGAAAGAAGTTTTTTTCTCACCCTCAAGCCATGAACAGAAGCTTTCCAGGATAAGGAACAAGGATTAAAGGGATTTAACAAGAATCAAGTTAAAAACCTTCGTTTGCTGCGATATAAGTGATCTTAATTCCAAACCATTACATTCGAAAAAATACTAGGGATATGAAAGTACAGCAGAAAATTTTCAAAAAATTCTTAATGCCCTTCTCTTAGTTCCTCACAACCTTTCTTATTATCTAATTGCCACAAACTAAAAACAGTGAGACCCAAATTCCAAAAAGAACCCCTTTTTTTGAAGTAAGAGAGTTGAAAATGGAAAATCCAGTAAGCATAACCCCAAAACTCAAAAACCCCATATACAAAAAATTGCAGCAAGTAGCAGAGATTCAGAAACAATAGCAAATTGACCTTCACACTAGCCCCCCCATAAATTACAAGAACCTTCACATTTAATGATCGCTAGTAAATGCTCCCTAAAATTGACACTGAAAACACACAAAATTGTCAGATTCAGAAACAAAAAGTAAAATCAACGGCAAAATAAGGAAAAAAAAAATACGGTACTCCCACCAAAGGAAATAAGGAGATTCCAATTTTACCTCACAGAAATTGAGAAATTTGTGGGCAGAGAGTGAGAAAAGAGAAACTCAATTTCAGATGTAACATTTTGGACAAGAAAATTGAGGTGAAGCTTCTGGGGATAGAAAATTTGTGCAGGTTAAGAATTTCTGTGCAACTTCTATGATGCTTTCTTATTCTCTCCCTTTCTCTATCCCCGGTTTCTTGCATAGACTTTTTTTGAGTTTTGACTGATACTAGGCATTTAACGAACCATTGAACCTTGCGATAAAATGAGTAGCAGTCCTCATGGGGTTTGGACCCTTCCGTTTGACCACGCGAGAAATTGGAAGCACTGTCAATCAGTCCTGGCCGTACATTGTCCCTCGATGATCTTAATAGTTTGTCAAATTTGTAGCCGCAAATGATCACCAGCACCATAACCCCAATCGGAGTTCACATGATGCTTCCTTTTGTGGTTGTTTGGCCTGTACAATGTACAGTGTGCATTAGAAAATATTCTCTATGAATAAGGTTAGGTTAAAATTATTTTTATGAATGATTTTTTTTTTTTGATGATATTCATAAAGATAATGTAAAGGTTAAAGACATTGAACGGTACAATATTGTCAGTACAAAAACGGTAATCTTGAAAACATTATAAGGCTAAATTCTTTTTTTTTTTTTTTTAGAATTTAAGGCATGAAAACGTTGATCTAATTAATATTTTGTTCTTTTTTCTCTTGTTAATTAAATATTTTTTTAACATCTTGAAAATGTTAGTATCATAAATATTTTTCTTAAATTTTTTCTTTTTTTTCATGTTTTTCTTTTTTTTTTGTATTTTTCTTGGATTTTTTTTCTTTTTTTTAGAGAATTTAGCATTTGCCTCTCATGTATAACAATGAATTTTAATAATTTTTTTAGACAAAAGTCACAAAATTACAACTAATATAGTTGGGACTATTATCACTTTATTTTTATCATTAAGTGATTTAAATAAGTGACATATAAATCCTATTTTATTTAAATATAGATAGAAAGGGAGTATTATAAAATTATCTCCTTACAAATCATACCGTAAACTATGGAATTGATAGTTAAATTTTATCATAAGTTCTATGAAGAAATTAACATAGATTTAACTTTCTAATGAAATTAATATAGATTTAACTTTCTATTTATCTATAATTAAGTTTTTTTTTTTGCGTAATTATTGAAATATTGATTTGAATAATTATTATACATTATTTTGTGTTAATTTTTTCTATAATAAATGAATTATCCATCTTAATTGAATAGTAAATTATCTTTATATTAAAAATTATTGTATTATCCATTAATAGTTATAAGAAAATTAATTTTTTAAGATGTAATTTGCAACTAACTTATATTTATGTTAGATTTATAACATTTAAAATTTCTCTTAATATTATGACAGAACTTTATATATATAATATGTATTATAAATTTTTTTATATGAGAGTTATGTTTAAATACTTAGTATGACTCTCTCCATAAGTATTTATTTTATTAAAATTAAATTTTTAGGAACTGAAAAATAGAGACCTTAATTATAAATAATGTAAACAATTTTTTGACAAAGTAGTTATAAGAGTTTCTCCATATGATGTGTTGCTACAACTCCAATACGTGCAGCTTGTTCTCACGACTATTGTACAATAGGACAAAATATTAGGGACTCCATCTAGATCATGGGCTCGTCAATAATTATTTTTGAACAAAAATATATTTCATTAGAAAGTTAAATCTATATTAATTTCTTTATAGATCTTATGATAAATTTTAAATATCAATTCTATAGTCTTCGGTATGATTTGTTAGGAGATAATTTTATAATGTTCTCTTCCTATCTATATTTAATAAAACAGGATTTATATGTCACTTATTTAAATCATTCAATGATAATAGTCCCAACTATATTAATTGTAATTTTGTGACTTTTCTCTAAAAAAAGGTTATTAATATTCATGATTAGACATAAGAGGCAAATGCTATATCCTATGAAAAAAAAAAAAGAAAAAAATTCTAAGAAAAATGAAAAAGAAAAAATTTAGAAAAAATATTTATGACATCAACATTTTTAAAATGTCAAAAAAAAAATTAACTGGACAGAAAAAAAAAAAGAAGGAAACATTGATAAAATCAACATTTTCAAGTCTTAAATTCTAAAAAAATAAAAAATAACTTAGAAGCGTTGTCAAGATTAACATTTTTAGCTTGATAATATTGCTCTGCCCAACATTTTGGATCTCTATGTTGTCTCTGTCAATATCGTAAAAAAAATATAATTCATAAAAATAATTTTAATCTAACCTTATTTACAAAAAAACTTTTTTAATACACATTAGGCAAGTCAAAAAAGCCTCTTTTTGCCGTAACTCCATGGCAAGAGTAACGCTAAGCCCGTGACCTTGGATCACAACTAAGAAGTTGATTCTGGGTTTTTATATATTAAACTAACTTTATCCCGTGCCAGCAACGTGATTACCTCTATTTAATAGTCATTTATAATATAAATTTTAATTATAAATTATAATATACTTTAATATAAATAAATGATCATATTTTTATTTTATTATATAATTGACATAATTGTATTTATGTTAATTATAAAAAAATAATATATATTTTTTAATTTTATAAAATTATTATATTATTATTTCAAATTAGTTAAATTTATTATTTAATTCTTTATTTCTTCAAAAATAAATTTTTTAATATATTAATACTCAAATAAATTTATTCAAATATTTTATTTAAAATTTTAAATTAATTATTTCATGTAAAAAATTTAATTATTTAATTAATGAAAGGTTATGCATGTCCTCAAACTATTTTCTTAGTCATATTAATATTATGATAAGTACTCAAAAATAATAATTTTTTTAAATTATAAAATATCAAACTTAATATTTAATATTTAAAAATAATATAAATTTTTTTAAATAAATATTATCTATCAAATCAAAATTAAATATTTATGATATTTTTTTTCACATAACTATAACTATTTATTTATATATAAATAATTTAATACAAATAGAATGAAATATATTTTAAATTAAAAATAAAAAAAAAATTCAAAATTTCTATTATTGATTTGAATTGGAACAAAAAAAGAAAAGAAATAAAAAAATTAAAAATTATTCTCACTTGCCCTTCGTTGAAGAGTGAAAGACACTCGTTATATAGTAATATTTATGTAAAATTGAGTGCTATAACTATTATAATATTAGAAAGATTTAATTCGGATAGAAGAAAATATATCTTAAATTAGAATAAAATTAAAAAAAATCATTAAATTTTCTATTCACAAATTGAATTAGAATGAGAAAGTAAAAAAATTTTAAAAAAAATTAAAAATTCTTCTCATTTTACTCTATTGATGAATGAAAAATTTCACTACGTAATAATATTTATATAAGAATAAATATTATAATTATTATAATATTAAAAAAATTATGTGACAATTTTCAATTATTAATCCTGGACATACAACCTATCCATCTAAGTGACAAAATTTATAAATCATGCACTTAATCTTTTTTACCGGTCTTAATTTATTAGACCTAACATGATAAATTCAATACGTTTCATATGGTTAATCAACATTGCAAGATATGTCTTCAGATAAATTTTCATCTACGAAGTTTATCATTGCTAAACTCTAACAAAGGCTTTTTTCATTCCTTACATGAATTAAGTTTGCAAATATTTGTTTTTCCTCGCTATCATTAATTTTTTTTTTAAAGAATGATGATGTACTTAAAATGCTAATTAGTCACTTGATGAGCACATAACTTATTCCTTTAAATTTAGTAAATAAAAGACTTATGTAAAGATTCATGTACGTAATTCATAAAAAACAAACATAAAGTATACACATTTTCTTACATCGTGAAACTATTTGCACAAAAAAATATGTTAAGACTCTTGGTGCATGAGTTTTTGGACGATTTACATAATATATTATCCATCTTTTTTATTAGTATATATATAAAGTTATATCCATTATTTTTTTTTTCTGACAAACTAATATTTATTATATATATAAGATAGAATTGACTAAACCTAACTTCATTTGTTATCTGTTTCAATGTCTTAGCGTATTGATAGGTCAAGTCTATCTCCGCCGAACCAAAAATTGACTTCAAATGTTTTGATTTGCTTGAAGCATTGCATTTTGTTTACTTCTATTTTTGGTGACGATAGTTCAGTTCTGTTGACTGCATATACTCATTATTTAATAACTGAGAAGTTGTTCAAAATTTGTTATTTACTTATCATACAATACGACATTAACTTACCTTTTATCGAGGATATATATTGTGTTTGGAATTAAATTTTTTAAAAATTAATTTCATTTCACTTTAATAAAAATGTTTTTAATTCATTTATAAATGATTTTTTAAAAAATATAGTAAAAAAATTTAAAAATTTTAATTAAAAAATAGATATTAATGATATTATGTAAATAAAACGTTAAAACGAGAGTTAAATATTTAATATAACATATATTTTAGATTAAATAAAAAATTTTAATAAAATCTTTAATAAATTTGATAAATTTTATTATAATATAAATATAATTAAAATAAAAATATTAAATAAAATGAATCTATTTTAATTTAAATACAAATATCATTTATAAAAAAAATTATTTAAAAATAAAATAAAATCTAATTCTTCTCATCTCAAACAGGATAGCCTTATCGATAATTTCAATATACTGTCCTTCACTGATTTGAAAAAAGTCGAATAATTTTCACTCAGTGAAAAGTTGTAGTTTGGCTTTATTTTCGTAGCTGGCAGTGATTGAATTCCAGATATTATTATATTCGGGATTGTTTGGTTGTTGAGAAAATTTCCAGGTCAAAATCACACTTTTTGACTTGCAAAGCCAGGCATCAGGTGTTTACACGGAAAGGTTGAAACTTGATAATCAAAATGTTTACTTTGAATTTGATTGATAAAGATACATTAAAAAGATTATCGGTGGGGTTTGATAAACTAAAAGTTGGAGTTGAGTCCCGGAGAAAAGTTGAATGCTATTAAGCCGAAAGTAGCATCACCCTTCAGCATTTTGAAATATTTATGGGGAGACTTTTGGAAACTAACCAAAAGAAAAAAAAAAAAGGGTAAATTATTTTAGTCCATGTGTTTTATGCTGATGATCTCATGAAGTTTGAAATAATCAGCCTAGGAATGAATTTAAGAAAGGACTAATAATGTTTATAATTTAATTTACTTTCTCATTAGAAGCAAAATTACGCTATTATGATATTGGTCACCTTATTTTATTTTTCTTATTGTAGTTGCATGAACATAATTATAAATTGTGGTTGTAGTTATATTTTAATTAGTAAAATTATGGATAAATAGAAGAAAATATGACTATTATAGTGTAAAATTGTGAAAAATATTATAATTATAATACAATTACAACAATAATATCACACGTAACATAATGATTATGAACCATTAAGGCTAAGCATTTTGGGCTAACCAATCGTAATAAATCAAATCTAGGCGATTCAAGTTGATTTGCATGGAAATTCGGCAAGAGCGGATCGCGAGAGTGGATCAAGATTCTTGCAAAGTTCAGGTTGTTGGTTGGGTGTGGGCTGCGGGGTTGCTAACCGAGACAACCCAAAATCTGATTGGAAGGATGTCAAACGACATCATTTAGATAAATAGGTTAGCTAGCGTATTTGGCTATTCTCACATACGAAGCCTATGCCCTTGATTCATTTTCTCTGATTTTTCCCTAAAGCAAACTTTGGTAGAGCTCCAATATGTGCAGTCCTGTAGGCTACCCCACTAATGAAATAACTGGCACCGGGAACTGATCGGAAACTGGGTGTCACCACTCACCTCATCTCAATGGCATCAAAGAATAGCCAGCCAACCATCGAACTAGCTGTACATTACCTGTAAAGGTAAACGTAAATCCATTATGAATTTGTGTTTTAATTGTTTAATTTAATGTTTGTGTTTTAAGCATCTGATTTAGACTTTGAGTTTCTATTGTGTCATAAATATTTGAATTTTGAAACTTTGGAATATTTTTGTATAAGCGTGTAGTGTTAGTCCGTGACAATCTAGTGTAAAATGTTGGTTGGAGATTTTGTGATGTTTGAATTCTGAAACATTTGTTTGCTTGAAAGTTTGCTCACTGTATTATTGGTGATGTTAGTTTGCTTATTGGTTTCACTTTAAGGGTGTTTGCTCAAATATTTTCTACAGTTTTTGATTATGAACCAAGTGTGCTTTGGATAAACAATAATTTGGCATAATCTAGTTATGTTATTGTGAATAGTGAATATAGGGAAGGGTTGTGAGTATACTTGTTTTAATCTATAATTTATAACTGTATTATAAAATATTTTGGCATAATATTCTAATAAGTAAAATTTATTATGTGTTAGATATAGATAATACATGGATGCTCATCTTATTGGTCCTATTGGTGGGAATGATTTTAATGGGAACGAGGGTCAAGGTCCATAGACTTGGTTTATTTGAACTTATTTTGAAAATGGAAATGAAAAAGGAATATTTAGATGTAAGAGATGTGGAAAACAATTTGTGATGAACCCTAGGAGAAATGGAACTATGTGACTTATAGTTCACCAAAAGAGATGTATAGTTGGAGGGGCAAATAATTATATTTAGGGTTTAGGGTTATGCATGCTTGGGGTTTTAACATCTCAATTATGTTTTCAAATTAAGCAATTTAGTTTTGTGAATTATGTGTTTAGTTTATATTTCAAGTTTGAACAATTTGTAATGAATCTATCCTTTATAAATTTATGCAATTACAAATTTATTCAATTGCCTTTTGATTTTCATTTGTTGAATTGTTATTTCTGTGTGATTGTGAACACTAAATAATGTATAAACTATGTAATCTGTGAGCTATGATGTTAACATTACATCTATCTTTAATAAGTAATGTTGCATGGATAGGCCCGACAAGAATTTAACTGGTGAGGCAGTAGTTACACCTCTCAATCCTGTTGCTCAAGATGTTGGACCAAGAGCATTGCCACCACCACAAAGTAAAAAGTTGCAAAAAGAAAAAGAGTCACAAAAAGGAAGCCATTAGCTAACAAGATAGTTGGTATCACAACAAAAAAAAAAAGGAGCATTGTATGGGACCATTTCAGGAGATTTTCTAATAGGGAGGTGAGTGAACCAACAATTGAGTGTATTTATCATAGAGTTAGGCTTCTTTGTGATAGCAAAGAACATGACACTTCAAACATGTTGGGTCATATCCCTAAGTGTCTTAAGTACACCTATGCGTTAAAGAATGACCCTAAACAACAATTGCTTGATTTTGATAATAAATCTGACAAGACAATATTAGTTGGTTTTACCCCTCATATGTATCACTTAGAAGAGTGTAAGAAAGCCATTTCTATGCTTGCCATTTGTGATAAACAACCTTTTAGAGTAGTTGAAGGGTATGGCTTCAAATACATGTGTAAAATATTACAACCTCAATTGCATGTGCCATATAGACATATTATAGGAAAAGATTGCATGAAGATTTATTTAAAAGAAAAAGTTAGGTTGAAGGCCTTATTGAAGTCTGATTATGTTAGGGCTTACATAACCACTAATTATTAGACAAATAAGCAAATTTTAATTACATGGCATTGTGTCATAAGTCGGCCTTGCGAACCAAGTTAACAGGCAAACGTGCTCTGTTTTGGACGAAACTTGACATAAAAATCAAGCATGAAGAAGAGGCCTTGTGGTTCGAATTTGGGAACAAATGTACCTGCAGATTATTTTTTCAAAATTTTCCCATTTTGGGGATACTTGTGTCTTTTTAGCATTGATCATTTGTTTAGTATCAATAGAAAAGGCATGATTGCGATCCTTGCATTTTTATCTTCACGTCCATATGAGATGGCGCATTAGAACCCTTAGAAGTTAGGAGAAAAG
>JANHAO010014521.1:0-15278 GCA_026873985.1 Saraca asoca
TTATTATATTTTAGAAAGCTTTATTGAATATTTTCTTATGTTTACGTTGTGATGGATATTTTCTATAGTATCATGCATTATTGTATAGTTCATTTTGTTAAATATCATATTTTAATTGTTTAACTTTCTTGATGGATGAAACTTCCAAACTTATTGTGAGATTATGACGTTTAAGCGAGTAAGCTTATTTTCACAGCTAGATATATATTTTGTCTATGAATTTCAAATATGAATTTATAAACCAAGTTTTGATTTTCTATGGGATTATTTACTCACTGGGTTTTTATAAAACTCACTCCTTTCTTCTATATGTTTTTTAGATCCAAAGGATACTTCTATTGTTCCTCCACTCCATTCTGGCTTACGATCTACTTATTGACCGAGTGGATCATACCCTGTGTAGATTTAATGTATAACAGTGGTGTAAAATTTTAGCAGTTAGTAGGATTGTATGCATGCATATATGTTGATTGTTGAATGCCTAGTATGCTATGAATTGTGTTGTTATGTGGTATTGTTATTTTGTTTCACTATACAGGTTGTGGTGGGCGTGTAACTCTTTTGTTGTTGTATAGGTCTTGTACCCGAATATCAAAAAAATAGAGGGAACTTTATTGGATTTTCAATAGAAATGGACATATGCATATTTAGCTATGTAATTATGAGTCTTAGTATGTTATTTTGCATGATTAGGCTTGTAGAGAGTTTCCTAACGATGACCATCTATGCTAGTTATATTTCATGAATTGGGACGCAACAAGAAAGCAGTAAAGTAGAATATATATTTCATTATTATCAAGGAATAAATTATATGAAACTATCTCATCTGTATGAATCTAGATTAGAACTATTGTTTATGTATATGTAGAATTTTTATCCGATCTATATAAGACTCAATCTCAAATTGACTATTTATTTTCTACTACAACATTTGAAAAGTTAATTCACAATATTGGTACACATCAGTTCAAAGATGTTAAGTGATATTGTTACGAGGAGGAATAATAAATATACACAGTACTTTTTTTCCTTTGCTAAGGCTTTTGTACCATTGAACTTTTCTTGACAAGATTTTTAATGAAGCAATTTAATTAGCTAATGAAATGTGAACATTCAAGGAGAGGTGTTTTGATTCTATTAAATTATGGATAATTCACCTTGTAATAAGTACATTTAATAATGAGTGGTTCACTTTTCTCTTCTTATACATTCCCCATAACCTTCTCTTAATACTTTATTATCATATTTAATGTTAAAACATTTAATTATGTGACTTTTTTTATAATTTTTAAGTCTATAAATATAACTTATATGTCCTTGTATATAATATGGCGAAAAAATAAGGAAAAAAAATATTTATATTCCTTTTATTCCCATTTGCATTCTCTCTCTCTCTTATGAATTTCTTGTATTACGTATGTTTCTCAATTTTGTAACATTTATAAACTAATAGTAGTTTGATGTTTGGGAGTTGTTTCGACAGACTCGGCTTCCTTGGAAGGATTTCTGCCTCTCTACGTAAGCATCTTACTACGAATTCCATATACCATTCAAGGACTCGATTTCAGTTCAGGCGTTGTCATCACTTAGTAGCCACACACATATTAATGCATTTATAAATTAAGTCTTGTCCTCTCATTTGCATATTAGACCTTCACCTTCTCACCTTTCCTCGTTAATTTTAAAATGAAATCAATCCATACAATGTTACAAAAAGAAAAAATATCTCAAATTTATTCAACGTAATTAATATAATTTGTAAATTTAAAAAAATTAATTTATCATATTCATAAAATAATTTGTAAATCTTATTATTATACTTTTCATGAAATCATTATAAAATTCGTATATGGTACGGATTAACAACTATTTTTTTTATTATAAAAGCACACAAAAAGAAAAAAATTCAAGATGTGACTGAAATATTCATTTTGTGTCTTTCAAATACATATAGTTTAAAAAAGTCTCACTTCACGGTCGAAATAGGGTATAAGTTATGAGAAAGTGACATATTATTATTATTCAAATTTCAACATCAGAGAATCATTGAATTATATGTTTTTCTTTGCTTTTTTTCTACGACTTTTTTTTTCCCGTTGTAGAGCAGCCGCAAATTTAATGATTTTATATAATTTAGTGGTTATGCCATTATTTTCAGTCAGGAATAATCTTTTTTCAGTGGCATCCGATACCTATTTCATTTTATTTTTGAAGTAGAAAGCAAAATTGCTACCAGCTAATATGGCCTTTGGAATATCAGATTCTAAAATATATAAAGATAATGAAAAAAAAATCCAAATTGAATTTCAGAATCAGAAGGAGTCAAGATGATTTGGGAGTTAATTATATTTCATATTTGCCATTTTTTTTGGTACATTTAGTTACCTATTTTATTTTCCTTTTCTTTACAATCCAAATACATGTAATGTTTTTATGCTATAAAAAATTCATGACCTTATTACATATAAAAGAAAAAAATTGTGGACATGTAACTTAAGTGACACTCCTTATTTTTTTGAATTTTGAGAGATTTTATTTTTTTATATTCTAAGTTTGAATTTGATAGATTAAAAAAATATCTTTTACACATAGTCAGTAATTTTATTGATCTAACAATCCAATTATAATTATATTATTTTATTTAACTTTTAAAATTATATATATATTTTGATTAATTTTAATTAAACACCCAAACAAACAAGATGTGTAGAGAGCAAGTTGGTAAATGACAGTGATTAATCGGATGACAAGAATTTAATTTAATTATCATAAGAAAGGAAGATTAAGGATAAGAATGTAATTTACGTAGAAGCCCCTGAGGAATAAGAAGACGGTGGCCACTGACTCAGTCTCCTCCTCCATTTTCCTCTGCACAGAAACAAAACAGAGAAAGCGCAGACAGACATGTCGGACGAGGAACACCATTTCGATTCTCATGCTGATGCCGGAGCCTCCAAGACCTATCCTCAGCAGGCTGGTACCATTCGTAAGAACGGTTACATCGTTATCAAAAACAGACCCTGCAAGGTTTCCCCTTTCTTCTTCTTCTTCTTCCTCTTATTTCCGTTTCCGCTCCTTTTCTAACGATTTTATTTTCTGGGTTCGAGCTATTTTCATATATTTCCTTAAAATTAAGATTATAGTTGTGTTTGTGTGTGATTATCTGATCTGGTTGTTTGCTTTAGAATTCACTTGTTGTCTAACAAAAGTTAAATTACGTGTTCTTATTATTTTTGTTACTAATATAGCATGTATGATGCATAGATGTAATAGTTGCAAATTTTCAGGTTTGCTTTGCTTAGGTCTTTGGATTATGTGTCAACTTTCTTCCCTGGTCTGTATTTTGCTGACATGACGTGCGCCCGTTGTTTTGTTAAGTAACGATTGAAGCGTGACAGAAAACATAATCCAGCTTAATCATAGTTACCAGAAATATGATAAGTATAAAATCGTGGTCCGGGTACGGATATGGGGTAGCTATTTTTTTACACAATTTCTTAAATTATCGTCTGGGTACATACGTAGTTCTTCGTTGACCAAAACATAGTTTTCGCCTTTTCGGTGACAATGAGCTTAATTAAGTTGTTCAAATCTTAGGACTGTAACTTGATTGCGTTTGGAGGAGATCATCATGCAAAATTTTCTGGTCCTATGTTGTACTGAAATTCTCAGTACCGCTGCCTTTTTTCTGACAAGTCATAAAGCACCTCGTTAATTTTAAATGTCAAAACTTATAACTAGTCAAAAATACAATAGATAGTGATACTGATCTCAGTGCTACTATAGGACTTAAAATTTTTCCAATTCAGAGAGTATGGCTGTAGATAAATTATTTGGTATATAAAGAACTGAGTCACCCGTCGTTTTAAAATTTGCAATGTCAAAAAGATTGTTGTGATGAAATGATGTCCATGAAGACGTTAAGAAGGTGCTACCTTGCATTGTCTTATTGTATCTGATCTCTATCTGCATCCCACTCTTCTGGGGTGTGGTGGATTTTGTTATCAGCAAAATGGCTATTTAGCAATTTGCATGTTGTTATGTGGTGAAAGAACTAGCCAAGCCTAGCGTTTCATATATCCATGTTTTTGTATGTGGCTTGTATATCAGAATATCATGTGGAGATATCTTACCAACTTCTGATTAATTATGCGAGCACAGGATTATCATAACATCATGTGAAGAACTCTTCTTTCTGAGTTCATGGTTGTTTGTCAAACTTGTCAAGTTAATGATGCAAATGACAACGCATTTTTAGTTTGTGTTATGTTATTTATGGCCCATTTGTCGCCTGACTTGTCATTAACAGGTTGTAGAAGTTTCTACTTCAAAAACAGGCAAGCATGGACATGCAAAGTGCCACTTTGTTGGAATTGATATTTTCAATGGGAAAAAACTTGAAGATATAGTTCCCTCATCCCACAATTGTGATGTAAAGCAATTTAAAATCCGTATTGCTTTCATATAGTTTCCTGTTTGTGATGAATTTTGTCACACGTCTTTTTTATTTTTTTCCTGCAGGTTCCTCATGTTAATCGTACCGACTACCAGCTGATTGATATCTCTGAAGATGGTTTTGTAAGTTGTCATATACTTCCAACTCTGGAGATGTCAACAACAGTGTTATGGTTTAGTTTGTAAGAATGGAAAAGGGAAAAATGTAAAACTATAGCAATGAAAGACATCAGTTCTTTTTTTGGTCTGCTTAAAATACATTGTCTTGAAAAACAAATTCTGCCTTTGTGTGTGTGTGTGTGTGTGTTTTTTTAAATTATAACAATATTCTGGCTTGATCCCATATGAAAAAAACAACAAATGGAGTGAATATTTTCCATTAATGTTACACGGAGGAAGTTTTTATCAAATACATTACATTGAAGATAATATCAGAGAATCTTCCCTTCCCCAACTCATAGTATATTAACATGTCAATATCAACAAAAGGAGGATATAGATTAGTATGCTAATTATTGAGATAGTGAAATATATAACCAATTGGAGTTGGTTTCTTGTAGGTGAGTCTTTTGACTGAGAGTGGAAACACCAAGGATGATCTGAGGCTTCCCACTGATGAGACTCTGCTGACTCAGGTATCTTGTTTGGAAGTTTTAAAAGCTACTTTTAGGCATATTCAATGTTTAACTTTCTGTAAAGTTTTTGTCTTGATCAGTTGATTGATCTTTTTGTATTTTTTGTGTGGTTTAGATCAAAGATGGATTTGCTGAAGGAAAAGATCTTGTGGTTACTGTCATGTCTGCCATGGGAGAAGAACAGATCTGTTCACTGAAGGATATCGGTCCGAAAAATTAAGATGATGCTGCAGCAGAAGCCACAGCTGATAGGATACCTTTTTCTTTTATCCTGCTTAATACTTAGTTTTTTCTGATGCAAGTTTGCACAATAAGCTTCTTGTTAAGATGAGAAATAGCATGTACTTGAATCTCATCAAGCTTGGGATAAGGGAATTGGAAACTGGTTGAGCTGCTTTCCTTGTATTTAAGGAAGTCAAAACACAGTCTTGGCAGGATGGAATTTTTATTTATTTCGCCATATCTTTGCAGCTTAATCCTCTCTCTCTCTCTCTCTGTTTCATGCACACACAATACACATGAAATTGTGCCATGATAATTGCATGCATGAGACAGAACCAAGGCATAGAAATCAAGAAGATAAAAAAATGTTCCCTTGTGTTATAGTTAAAAAAAAAATTTAACATAATAACAATGTTTTATTTGCTTAGCATTATATGTAAAATTGCATAGCAAAAAATATCCATTATTTCAAAATAGAATTTGTTTTTCTTATTATCATGGTATTATTATTTTATTAATCATAAAGCATAAATGTAGCATAGAAGTCATTTATTTGTACACAAACAGATAAGAAAATTTTTCTATAAAAAATATTTTCTAATAAAAACATTTGGACCCTAAATTTGGTTGTGGTTGTTCTCTGGAGATTCTGTCCAATCTCCTCCTTTCTATATACTTCAATTGCCTCGGATGAAATTTGAATCAGAGAATTTTAAGATGGAGTATACAGTTTTCAACCACAAGTGTCATTTACAACAGACAAAGCAAATTTGAACCAGATGGAGTATTTAGTTTTCAACTACCAGTGTCATTTTATAACAAACAAAGCACCAACGCCAGGTAATAATTAATAAAAGACAAATATCATAATATCTGAAGAACATCTGGAACTCTTAATGACATTAAATATCGTCCATTCTTTCAACCAGATTGAATAATAATCCAGAATAAAACGCTGAAACCCCTAACATGCAATCTGAAGACACAGAATTTATAGAGATTTAAAAGAATTATAATATATCCACGCTGACATGAATATACAGGAGTGCTCGAACCATGTATTGCAAGCTGGGCTATATGAACATACAACAATGTGAGTGATGCACATCAGTATACGGATGCACTTTTATCCGCCAGTAGTGCTGCTTGCATACACAACTCTTCACACTATCCGTGACATGTACTCCATGATACAATCTAATCAAAGTGGCCATGCTGAATGGGAAGGAGGGCGTGTGCAATGTAGGAACTTCTTATGATTTTTCACCCATAGAATTGCCATATATATAAGAACCAAATCCCCAAAAGGTAATAATCAGTGAGAGGATTTTGAAACCACTCATTGGATCATGCAAGAGTATAACAGCTGCAATACTTGTGATGGGTGTTCTTACTGCATTAAGAATACCAGCCAGCAAAGTTGAAACCAAGAAAAGCACAGCAGTACCTCCCAACACCCCCAACTGAAATGTGATTGCACTCCATATCAATACAAGACAATAAGCAGATCTACCACCTTTAAAAGTTCTAGCCTCAGATGCCATCCCTTGAAAATCACCATTTACAATCATTCCTATAGTGGTAAACAGGAAGCCAAATAGAGAAACCATGACTTGCTGCTCCAACACAACATGGAATGACCTTCTCCCTAGCAATTTCAGAAAAACCAACTCCGAAAGAGCAAATATAAGCCCATGAAGAGCAGATCCCAGAATGTCCCATATAAATCCCATGATGTATTGGTTCTGAGTGATGTTACCATATCTGTCTGAACTTGAATCCATGGCAATGATTATCATCCCAGCTGTTATGACAACAATGGCATTTATGATCGAAGCATTGATCTTGTTCCTGGCAAGAAAATATCCGAAAATTGCAGAAAATGCGACGGATGATGATGCCAGAAGTGAAGCAGTAGATGCTGGGAGATAAGCATAAGCATAAGCATACATGAGGTTGTCAGCAGCACTCAGAAAACCGAGGAAAATGTAGGAAAGAATGAGCATTAAGCTTGGACGAGTTGGGGAGGTATTTAAAAAGATGTATGTAGGAATTAATATTAAAGCAGTCAGAGGCCACCCAGCTACTGCTACCCAGGAAATGATCCATTTGCTTTGGCCACCATTGTTATAATAAACACGAGACAGAATGCTGGAAGCAGGAAATGCCACAAGCATTGCCAGACTGCTGAGAATAAGAAGAATCCAATAGTGGATAGGCTTTCTTTTGTATGCTTCCATAACCATTGTTTTAAGTTTGGAAATCCTCCTCTGTTGTGAATATGAAGGATCTGCTGACGACTCTGTCTCCCCCTCCATGGGTATTGCTGATAAGTTCAATGATCGTGACAGAAAAAAAGTCAACAACTGCTCCTAAAAAGCATATTGGTGAAACGCTAGTAACATTAATATAGATTCAATTAATGTGAATTTGTCATAATCTAAACAATGCTAGTGAACAAGTGGAACCAATTTAAGCAGATCCTGTTTAGTCTGTTCAAAGCAAAATTAAGTGAATCAAAATAAATATAACTAAAATTTCTAAGTGGATGAATAGAAAGAATGTAGTGCATTGAACATAAGCAATTCTTTAACCTCATGTTTGAAAAAAAAAATTAAAACAATTTATTTAAAAATAAAATCATGTTAGAAGATTGTTTACATATAAGTATCATATTTTGTGTAAACCTTTTGTTTGAAAATCAAGCTAAATTTCACAAGATTTTACTAAAATTCCTTTCATTGGACATAAAACTCAGAAGTTGTATCAATAACTTTACTCTCATGTTATAATTATACCATCAAAATATACGTTTTAATTAAATATCCAATATGTTCTAAAAAAAAGAATTTATTAATAAATGAATTGAAATCATAATTTTTAGGGAAAAATACACTTTCCCTATTTGTGATATGGCCCTAATTTCAATTTACAACCTATGTTTTAAACTATCGCAAAGAGGCAATATGTGGTCTGCACCGTTAACATTTTGTTCACCCGTGTTAATTTTCTATCTAAATTTAAAAGATTTTGTCACATAACAGTCATGTACTCTCTATTTAGTTCTAATTTAACCCTGATTGCACTCATCCTTCCCAATTTCCTCTTTTGCCTAAATCCGAAGCTCTGCAAAAATCAAAGGTAAATTTTTCTTGAGAGTTTCAAATTTAGGCAAAAGAGGAAATTGAGAACGATTGGTTCAATTGGAGTTAAATTAAGACTAATTAAAAATTACATGGCTGACATATGACAAAATCCTTTAGGTTTAGACAGAAAATTCGCATAGGTAAACTAAGTGTTAATGGTGTAAACATAGGTTGCCTCTTTGCTACAGTTAAAACCACAATTGGATAAAGTGTACAACATTTCTCTTATTTTTTAAATTATTTGCAAACAATAGAATTTGTTTATAAATTAGTTGAAATTAGTTGTATTGAAATGGATTCTATTCAAATGAATTGAAATTTAAAACGAATTGTAGGATAAGTGGTTCCAAACAGAGCATATCAAGAGTTGAGGCAGGAGACCCAGATAATTAAATCCCCGCATAACCAGAATTCACATTGTAATTCAGTAAAAAGAATCTCCGCACATTGTAATTCACAAGTTGTTTATGAAAATTCTGAATAACCGAATGAACTCTCTCTTCATCATATGGATAATGTCTCCAATTCAATAGAGTTCTCTCTGAAATCTCTGAATAACCAACCTATTGAATATTCTAAACAAGTATTGAACTGATGCATTAACAAGTTAAACAGAGTTCCCTGGCTGTCCTACCTTCTGTTTTTACGAAATCCAATAGTTTCAATAGCGTGGAAGCATACAAGTCAAAGAAGCTAAAATGAATTCTCAGCAAAGTGTAAACTGAAACATGCTTACAACAAATACCAGCAACAGGAATCTACAGTACAATTCGACACAGATGCATAAATAAAGAATCTCCTTTATCCAAAGGAGCTTATGTAAAACTAGTAATTACTCCTAATCTCGAATGCCCAGAAAGAAAGCAAACTTAAGTGATTGCAAGCGGTGAGGGATTTTACTAAAAGAAGAAAATTATAAGGGAAATTCAGAAGCTGACCTGATTCAAGCAGTGGCTGCACAACGCTGGTCGCCAGGGCTACAGATGATTTAAATCCTTGTGAAAAAAAAAATTACTGTAAATTAAAATTGATCCTATTGGGTATATAATATAATTTTTTAGGTTGACTGTCTGAGCATTTCCGGGTTTGTGCTTATGTTGCTGAAAAATGTGGATTACATTGCATCAAAAAGAATATACAGGTAGGTGTGGAGGAGAGTCGCGGAAAGCCGGGAGTGGGACCACCTAAACACCGTGCACCATGAAATTTGGAAAAATAGCATTCAAGAGTACTTGGATGGTACCGAATGGAACTGAACGAAAATAAAAAATAAAAAAAACAAATGTTTGATTGATACTCTAAGATTCCCGTACTCATTCCTGTCAATGTAGCCTATCCGCCCTTTTCTCATGTCCACCTTGACTTTTGAATCTCTATTTTCTCCTTTTAAATCTTTCAATTTTTATGCCTTTTTTTATTTTATGATAGATATTTACCTATATTTTACTATGATTTTTTAATAAAAGTTAAGATTTACGTATAATAATAAAATAATAGTTAATAAAAAAAATGTTGATAATGCTAACACAAGAATGGAGAATATAAAATTTTAGTCAAAGTTTATATTAAAAAATTTTTATATTTAAATCAAATATTACATGCATAATTTAAGTTATTATTATTATTGTTGTTGTATAATTAAATATATGTATTAATATACATTACTACATATTATATACTAATATGAGTATGGGAAAGGTTAGATAATGTAGTCTCCTATTTATGTCCGTACTTAATATAATCCCCATAAAAATCCCTTTACCCCAAACTCATATCCATTTTTTAAAAATCTATACTTATGTATCCCAATGGGTGAAAATCGTTGAAGGTTAATTCAAATTGAGGTTGAGTTATTTAATCAGCTAAGGAGTTAATTAAATGGCCATAAGTTATTCTCCTATAAATAGTAAAGTCAATTGTTATAGTTGTTGTAATTGCAGAGAAATGAATGAAATAAATCCCACTTAAATAAAACTCTGCTTCTCTCAATTACTTTTCTTTTATTTTTTTTTTCATAAGTTCCAAATAATTTGTTTCTAATAATTGGTATTGAGAGCAAGGTTCTTCGATAAATGGCTGCTTTAAGTGAATCATTTCAATCTTCTTTCTTGGTGTTAGATGGCAAAAACGATAAATGGTGCATTCAAATGATAGTAATGTTTGCATATCAAAAAATGTTGGAAATTGTCATAGATGGTATTAGAGAATTGGTAGAGAACCTCATTGATGCTCAACGATAAATTTACAATGAAAAAAAAAAGATTAAAAAACTTTTTTCTTTATACATCAAAGTGTTGATGGAAGAATCTTCGAAAAGATTGTCACTACAACCAGTGCAAATAAAGCCTGGGACATTCTGTATAGGTGCTATAAGAGTGAGAACACGGTTAAGAAGGTGAGACTTCAAACTTTACATAGACAATATGAACTTCTGCAAATAGGAAGCAAGGAAACAATAAGTGAGTATTTTTCAAAAGTCCTCTCTTTAACAAATTAAATTAAAATGAATGGTGAAAAGATCATAAATTTAACAATCATAAAAATTATCCTTGGAACCTTACCAATTAAGTATGATCATATTATTATAGCTATTGAAGAATCCAAGGACCTTGGTAGTATGTCTACTAATGAATTGCGGGTCTCACTAAAAATGCATGAGCAGAGATTGAATGCAAGAAACTTAGACAAATCATTTGAGCAAGCATTTCATAGTTAGGTATCCTTAAAGATAGATAAATTTCAAGAAAGGTCAAGAAAAGAAAAGAGGTGTGGCTCTAGAAGCAAAGGTCGAGGACGTAATAGTAGCTATGCTGGTAGAGGATCCAAGAATCATGATATATCTGATCATAAGAAAGAAGAAACCAGTCAAGATGGCCATATCAGTCAAAAATCATAGTCAAGACCTCAGTACACAAGAAGAGATCAAACAAGAGAGTTTGATTAATCTGAAATCCAATGTTATCAATGTCAGGAATTTGGCCATTTTCCAAGTGAATGTAGGTCAAAGAAGCCAAATCAAAAGGATGAAGAAGTTGCAACCAAGTTTACACAAGAAGAAAATGATGAGGATTATGTCCTTTTTATAATAACTATGATAAGTTAAAAATAATTGCTAGTATTTAGACATTAGATGTTCTAACGACATAATAGGGAACAAAGCATTGTTTGATGAACTTGACAAGACAATATAGTCCAAGGTAAATTTTGTAGATAAAAGCACAATCTTGATAAAAGGAAAAGGTAGAATTTTGATCTAGCTGAAGAATGCAAGTCAGTCTTACGTGACATATGTCCTCTATGTTCCAATTATGAAGAGCAATTTGCTTAACATCAGACAACTCTAAGAAAAAGGATATTCAATGAAGATGGAAAGTGGCCACTTGACTATAATAGATCTAACCAGAAGAATTATTTTAAAAACTTTATTGTCTAGCAATAGAATTTGTAAACTTAAGATACATATAGGACTATATCAATGTCTATTGGTTGTTTTGTACGAAGAAAACTAGTTTGGCATATAAGATTTGGGCATTTGAACTTAGGAGTTTGAACAAACTCAACACTTAGAATATGGTAATTGGTCTTCCAACTATAAATTGACCAAATAAATTGTGTGAAGCTTGCATCCTTAGCAAAGAACATAGAGATCCATTTTTGAAACACATAGCAAATAAAACCACCAATTTCTTAGAACTTATGCACTCAGATGTGTGTGGTCTAGTTAGCACATTGTCTCTTGGTGGGAATAGGTATTTTATTACCTTTGTAGATGACTATAGTAGGAAAATGTGGGTTTATATGTTTAGACAAAAATTTGAAGCATTTAAAACATTTAAACTTATGGCTAAAAAACAAAATGGTAGTTCCTTAAAGAGATTAAGAATTGATGGGGGTGGAGAGTTTAACTTTAAAGATTTCAAGAATTTTTGTGTACAATAAGGCAAAGTTCATAAGGTCATTGCACCTTATACTTCTCAACACAATGGTACAATAAAAAGAATAAATAAAACAATTCTAATTATAGCTAGGAGTATGCTTAAAACTAAAAGTATGCCAGATATTTCAAGGCCAAGGCAATGTCATGTGTTGCTTATATTCTAAATAGGTGTCCCACAAAGACTAAATCTAATGGTGAAGTTAAGAGATACAAGGCCAGGTTAGTGGCAAAGGGCTTTTTGCATAAACTAGGCTTAGATTATTTGGAGGTTTTTTTCACCCATTGCCAAAATTAAAATAGTTGGATTAATTGTAGCTATTACAACATTCAAGAAATGGTAGATGTATCAAATAGATGTTAAATTTGTTTTCTTAAATGGACTTCTTGAGGAAAAAATCTACATAAATCAACCTCCTGATTTTGAAGTGGCAAGCAATGAAATGAAGGCCTACAAACTTAAGAAAGTTCTATATGGGCACAAATAAGCATCAAGAGCTTGGAATAAAAGAATAGATATCTTATTTAGTAGCTATGGCTTTGAACAATGTTCATGTGAATATGGACTATATGTGAGAGTTTCTGAGTCAAAGGCAATTTTAATTGCATGCTTTTATGTTGATGATCTGTTGTTAATTGGGAACAATGAAGCTAAAATATTTGAGTTTAAATGTAAAATGAAACAAGAATTTGAAATATCTAATTTCGGGCCAATATCATATTTTATGGGAATTAAATTCCAGAACACTTAAAAAGGAATCATGATGCACTAGAAGAAGTATGGTATAGATGTTTTAAAAAGGTTTAACGTACTTTAGAGTAATCCTATATTAACATTAGTGGACACAAGTATAAAGTTAATGAAAAAAGAAAATAGTGCGAACCTTACTCTTTTCAAGCAAATTGTTGGTTGCTTGCGAGACATAGGCTATGGAGTTGGTCTTGTTAATAGATTTATGGAAAGTCCTCAACAAACTTTGTTACTGGCGGTTAAAAGAATCCTTAGATATGTAAAAGGAACACTTGATCATGTTTTGTTATTTCCTTATAACATTTACAATGGTAAAAAAGTGATTGAGGTTTTTCAAATAGTGACCGATTTGGGGATAAAGATGATAGAAAAAGCACCCTTGGTTACTATTATATGTAAAAATTGGCTCGTCCCGAATGAGCCTGCAGATAGCCCGAGAGCAGCAAAAGCACCAACCCAAAGGATATTCGGATCGCTCTGCCTTCATCTTGCATCGCGGGGGCAACCTCAACTCAAGCTCGTGCATAATAGAGCAAGTTTGGCCTTGTCATTCGAGAGGCTTACTCCTAGACCGAAGGATTCGATGTGTGAAGTGCGACCAGCAACCTGAGAGCTCGCTAAGCCAAATACCGTAGGAGACCAAGTCATATCATGCCCAACTGATACTTAGGGCCCATTTGCAGAAGACAATCTGCAATAGCTGAATGAACAAGATATTATCTGACCACTTTGCCTTATGTAATAAATGTTGATGTAATATATTTACTACATATGTAATTACCATTGTAACCTCCTCTCCTCTATAAATATAAGAAAGGAGCCTTCTGTAAGGAGAGATCATAGATTACATAGGCAGAAACTCTGCCAAAATAAGAAGAAAAACCTAAGTGTTGTAACTCTGTAAAAATATCATCTAACTAATACGCTACTATAGATGTAGGGTCTAGTTTTATCTAGATTTGGCCGAACCATATTAAACCTTGTATCTTCTTTCTGCTCTTCCTATCTTCTCTGTGTATTTTGCTTATCTGTTGCGTTTGAACCAGTTCACGGATAGAGATCTTGAAGAATCCCCCGTTGGTTGGAGTTTGGCTCAATACCAAAATTTAACGTCAACATTTTGGCGTAGTCTATGGGGATCTCACCTGTTCTGGTTCATTTTCAACTGCAATGGCTAAGGGAAGAGCAACCAGAGCTTTGAATGCGCAACCCAGTCTTCCAAAGGGTTATGTCTCAACAATGGATTCTTCCACTGCTCCTGTCATCGGCGCAACCGCTGGCTTCCCCCCGACCAGCCTTGTTCCACCGGCCGCCATTACCAATGGAACTGATGGAGTGCAAACCTGGCTCCAATGCCAGGAGAAACTTGAACACATGATGAGAGAACTGACTAAAGTAGTCACATCATTAGCATAAGGTGTGTAGAGATAGGTTGAAGCCTCAACGCTCGTGAATGTCCTCTAGCAGTAGTGAACTTAACATCTGGGCAATCCCAACCAAGGCATGTCACGCCCCAATCCCGGGCACGTGACCGGCATAGAAGGTCACCATCAGGAATCCCTTTCCTTCAGGAAACCCCCTACAAGCCTTACCATGTAACAATAACATAACACATCGATGCACAACATTCCATTAACCAACCAATATAAATTATTATCTCTACTGAAAATTCGACATAGTTTCCTCTATTTTTTGGATACCTGGCCACATGGCCTACACAACAAACATCAAAGGCTACACGCCCGTCAAACCTATATGACAACATAATACAAAACAATGGCCCAAACTATATGAATGACATCCTACTGGGCAACTAGTCAACATATACAATACATACACATGCAATCCTATCCAACTGCCAAATTATATCACCGTTTTATACCTTTATCTCCGCAGAGGATAGTCCACCGGGTGGAAATCTAGGAAGGGTTCTAAGTCTGAAAAACATAGAAAAGAAAGGAGTGAGTTTCAATGAAACTTAGTGAGTAAACAATCCTATATTCACCTAAAAATCCCATTTTGAAACCTTGTTCAAATATATATTAGTTGCGAAAATATCCATTACAAGATGAACATAATAAAATATCAAATAAACTTTATAAAATATAGTAATGCATGTACCAAATCATACAATT
>JANHAO010014522.1:0-15275 GCA_026873985.1 Saraca asoca
TCATCTTGATTGAAGTATATTTTCATATCACATTGTGTGTATCTAATTTATCTCTTATCTAACTTAGGTTAGTGGCGAGAGCAAATCAATTTCTTATCACTCACACCCCTCTTCTTTCTTGAGTGTGGCAAAATCAAACCAATTTAGCTTAATTGTGGTGCCATAGGCTTATCAATTGAGTTGAGTTAGCTTCTTCTTTTATCTTTTATTTGTTTCTGCTGTTACTAGAAGGTGTCTCAATTTAGGCACATCACTTTTACTGGTGATTTGTCCTTGCACTTTGCTATGAGCTTGATTCTCTTTGCCATTTGTGTTGAAGTTTTTAAGGTTAGGGTTTTGGGGTTTGATTTAGGGATTTTTTATTTTGGTTGTTTTTTATGAAATTAATCAATCAAAAATGTTTGAAATGATGTTTCTAATTTTTTTATAGAAGAAAATTTGAGAAAAGTGCATTAGGGGACTAGATTTGAGAGTTTTTGGTGAGAAAAGTCAAGAAAGTTTCAGCTGAGGGCTTAAAGGAGAACTGGGAAATATGTTTGACATCGATTCAAGTATATATAGCATTACACCATGAATCAATTTGTAAATTGATTTAGAGAGAAGAAATTTAAGTAGGAATTGATTTGGGTTTAAATTTACTCATTAAGATTCATAGGCGAATTGATTACTGAAACGATTTATATATGAGTGGATTTTCAATGAATCGATTAGGGAATTGATTCATCTAGATGTTTTAGAAAAATTTTAGAAATTTGAGTCTTCTCAAAACTTTGTAAAATCCAGTGAATTGATTGAAAAATCAATTCTCAATTTTTATTTTTTGAGAAGTGAATCAATTCAAAAACTCATCAAAAATCTGGATAAATGCAAATCAATTATTGAATCAATTTAGGAAATCCTGAGTTCAATTTTTCTAAGTTTTTGTTTTTCTAACAGTTTTCTTAATCATTTAAATAGCTAGTTATCATCTCAAAATCATTTGAAATCTCAAATTCTTTCCATGTACCTACAAAACAAACTTAGCAACATCTTTTATGCTTAATTTAGTAATTGCAATATACAAACCAAATATGAAATAAAATGACAATTTACTAAAGTTTTTAGGGGATTATTAATGTTTATCTTGTGGCGAGTGCAACTTCTATCCTACATCATGAGTTGCTTTCTTTTTCTCTCACATAGACCTACAAAGTTAAAATTAAGTTTTCTTGGCTAGTACCCAATAAGTTTTGGGTCTAGATTTGTTAGTAGACTCCACAAAAATTTTCTTAACAAAAGAAGATTTAGGTAACCACACAAGTTTCTCATTTGGTTTTAATAAATATGTTCCATTCCTAAATGGACAATCTCTAACATGATGGCCTTTATGATTACAACAATAACAAGTGATATAAGCAAGATTCCATCTCTTAGATTTCTTATACTGCTGCTACCTATACCTTAAGCTAACTTTATTTTGAAAACTTTTTTGATTTTCTAGCATGCCATTCAATTTCTCATTACTTTCAGAAAATCCTTGCAAAGCCTTATTCAACTTCTCTATTTCTAATCTATAAGACTCACAATGTTCACATGTTTTGGTTTCACTTACTAATTTTTCAGCTAAAATATTCAAGTTAACATTTTCTTTTTCAATTTTCTTAATCTTTTTAACCAAATTCTCATTCTTACTCTTTAATTTCTTTATTTCCTTATTAGCTTTAGTCAAGGCTTCATAAATCTTTTCATACAAGTCATCAAGATCATCATCATTCATATCATCATCTATTTGATTGCTAGAATCACTATTAGTATCACTAACATAGGAACCACAAAAAAATGAAGGATACTATAGAACCTATATATTTTCATTATGTTTTGCCATAAGATAGTGCTACTCCTCCTTTTTGTAATTTGTTTGAGTACTACCATTGTAGGTGATCTCCAGAATGTCTAAGATCTCCTTTGCTATACTACACTTAAAAATTCTTTGAAATTCATTAGTAGACAGTGAGTTAATAACAATCCACTTTACCTTGGAGGTAAGGAGGTGTTTCCTTATTGCCTCTTCGGTCCATAACATTCTAGACTTAGGCTTCAAACTTCCACTAACAGATGTCTTAGGGGATTCATAACCTATCTCTAAAATTTCTTAACATGTCCACATCTAAATCCTCAATAAAAATTTTGATTTTATACTTCCAAAATGCAAAATTTCCAACATCAAAAGCTACTAGACCCTTAAGGGATGTACAGTCTAAGAACAGAGTTAAATTTGAATCCATATTCTTGTCAAAGAAAAGGAGTATCCAGAGCCAAAGCTTAGATACCAACTGAGGGTCCCAGATTAAGATATATTATAGATCCTACCCTTATTCTTTTAATTATTGTAAACTCTTTGAATTTAAGAATATTGTAAAGAATTGTTTTGTATCTAGAGAAATTGTAGAAAATTAATTAATAAATGTGCAGAATGTGAAATTGACAATTATGTAAAAGAATATAAATGCAGGAGCTAAAAATAAAGATTCAATGCACAAGGTTTTTAAAGTGGTTCAATGTGAATTGAAACCGCAGTTCAAGTCTACTCCATTGGATAATCTTCAACCAATTACCACTTTGATTATCAAAACATAAAGATTAAAATAAGCTCCTGAAATGCTAGTTTTACACACAAGAATTACAACAGGTTTCTTACTAACTTAGAAGATTTTCACCTAACTCTTCCAAACCTAAAACCACAAGAATTTCAATAGGCTCTTGCTAACATAAAAAAGATTCCTATCAACCTAGAAATCTCAAAAAGAAAAGATCAGGATAAAGTAGGAAATACAATACCAAAAGTTTGAGATGAAAACCTCAAACAACTAATGTGAATTCAGCAGAAATTTGATTTGAAATCCTTATGATTCAAAAATGTAATGAGGTAGAATCAACTTTGAATAATCTTTGATTACTCTGTGTTTTTCACACTTGAAAAAAAAAGAAAGATTTGATAAGCTTATGAAAACTGAAGGTGTTTAAGGGTTTTATAATTGTTGTAACCAACTATAATAGTATAACTAACTTTCAATTTGTGAATTGATTTAGAGCAAAATCCTAACCTTCAGTTTAAAAAAAATTTCAAAGCTTTTCTTCATGAATTGATTGATGAATCAATTTGTATAGATTTTTCAACATGAATTAATTAATGAATCAATTCAAAAGACATAAAATCATTTTATGAAATCTGTACTTATGAAAAAATCTTTATTTGAAAAATATTTGATTTTTTGCTTTCTTCAAGTAGTTTATTTATACCTCATTATATCAGATAAAAAATATTTTCTTGAATCAAATCTCATTTGAATTCACTCACAAAAGATTCTATAAAAATAAAATAATTGATAACTCTAATTTTGATCTTTTGAATCACATATACTTTAAACCTGCAAAACAAAAATAAATAGTGAAATGTATTGTTAGATAATGATTTAACCTAAAATCATTTTTCAACATCAAAATCAAGAAAAATATGTAGCTAGGGTAACCTCGACTAACAACTACAATTAAATCATTTGCTTACCAATAAATATGCTCTAATAATTTTGTTATAAAATCTCCAAAGAGATTTAAAGACTTCTGCTTAGTTTTAATAAGAATCCAAACTAAAGATCTAAATATCATCTTTTTTTTTTAGGACCAACACGGGCCAATCCTAAAAATTTTTCTACATCAAATTTTAGAAGATTGGGAAGTTTTCTAGTCTTGCTTTAATAACTTAAATCATGGAAATTTTCCAATTCTTCTGCAATTTTATTCCCAAATTGGTTTGCCTTACATTTACTTCTAGAAGTACCAATGCTTCCAAGAGAACCCTAAGTCCAAATATCTAATTCTATATAGAGCTAGTGCAATTAAATGGTGGGCATCTTACAATCAAACCCACAAAGCCCAGAAATTTAAAATTACTAAGTGGTTTCAGGCTCTTCCTCATCTCCACAAAAATTCAAAGGTTGGTTTAAGCCAATTTTTACAAGATAAATCCTGCATTGCTACCTCCCTTGTTGCCATCTCTAGCAAGGAAGAGTTTATGGATAAATTACAAGAAATTCTTGCTTAACTAAAAGGCAAAGAGGTGAAGTCAAGTTTATCCAGCATCATTGATGAGTCAAACTACTCTTAGTCAAATGGAGATGACTATTTTAGGCATAGTGATTAAGCCAAAATTTAGTTTAGGCATAGTGATTAAGCTAAAATTTAGTTGAAATTCAAATTCAAGTTCAAATAGACTGTTGGCACTATAGGATGAAAAATCTTTTAACCCCAACAACTTTGCCAAAAGTCTTTGACATCTTTTAAAATGAAGTCAAAAAAAGATTCCCTATCACTATAGTTGATGATGTGGTTACTATAGATTCATGGTAATCAAGCAATCCACTACAGCAATATGGAAAAATATTATACATTGTAGCAATACATCGTAGTAGTCACTATACACTATAGCACTACACTATAGCAAATAGTGAAACCAAATAGTAAGATTCCAAAAATTTTCTTTAAGTTCACAATTTTCCCAAATGTAAGACACAGTTATGCCTACCCCCTTCCAAACTCTCTAAAGTTTTGTTATGGGGCCCTTGCCAAATTTGTAAGCTTTCTTTTCAAATTAATGAAAGAAATTTTGTTATCTCGCATTTGCATAGTAGTTTGTCTACAATCCTTACTACTTTTAGGTTTTATTTATTTTTGGGTCCTCTTCAAGGTTTGGGTGTATATATATAAGTTTATGCTAAAATTTGAGCATGATAATAATTTGGATATATGCTATTAGCTTACTGTGAAAATATAGGTTCATCAAAGAATGTAAGTCCCTGTTTAAGTTGAGTTAAGAAAGGGGTAGTTCCTATCTCTTGTGCTCCCATAGGTGTCGTAAGCCAAGGCTAAATTATATCCAAAGAAAAATCCATGTTAAGATATTAGTATTTAATTCATTTAGCAACTATAATTTGTAGCTCATATTGTTATCTTTATTATACCTAAAAGTTGTGATATTGGACTAAGAGAAAAGTTTAGATTTTATATATTTTTATTTTTTTTACAAGTGCCATGTTTTAATCTCTTTCTTCTTGATTTTCTTTCTCAAGATCTTCTTCAAATGCTTCTCAAAAATTAAATTTCAAGATGAATTGAAGTCCATTTTCAAAAAAAAAAATTAATTTCAAAAATATTAATTAATAGATTGAAGACTGGGAAATGCCCAAGATACCAAATAAAGAGCCTTACAAATCTGATTCAAATTTCTTTAATAGATTAACTTATGTTGTGAAAATTAAAGAAATTTTTTTAAATGTTGATCTTTTGCAAGAAGAATTTGTTATTCTCTCTAGAAATTATGTTTTTAAAATTAATCAAAAATTCAACTTTTTGCATCTTGGTTGTGTACAAGTAGTTGCAAAACCTATCACTAGATTAGGTTTAAATATTGTTATTTTACTATATCTTAGAGATGCTAGACACCTAAATTTTGATAACTCTTTAATTAAAGTTGTAGAAACTAGTATATCACAAGGGCTAGTACACATTCATTATTTCCTGATATTTCCATCTATCTTAAAGAGACACATAGAGATAAAATCCTAGTTCTAAATACCAAATTATTCAAATACAATATGGTACCTGGATCAATTCCCATAGTCATAACCTATAGGATCCAATACAAACTCTACAATTCTCAGATTTCAAGAATTCTGAAACCTCCAACTAGGAAAGGACAAACAGCCTTGTGGTTAACAGATACAACTAAGGCAAATCTTCAAATACCAGTTAGTTCACCTTGGAATAAGATAGATTTCCTAACAAACTAGTATCTCCTTAGGATAACTCCTTATAGGGTAAAATATCCCTAAATCTTTAGGATCATATAACATACTTCAAGACAAGTAGATCTCAACTTTGATAGAAACAGATCAAGAATAGGAAACCTTAGAATAACTACGATAGAATACAGTTCTTTTACATCTCCAAAATCTAAAGTTTCATAAAAAAAAAGCCTTTAAATCTACTCAAACATTCGGCCACCACAAACTTAATCATGTTGGTTGATCTGAGAAGTCTAAAGAGGACTCTCTCAGTTATAAATCTTAGAGGTCTAAATAATACCTCTAGAATTCCAAAGCTTGTTTATACTAGGTCAAATTTTAAACAAAGAAGGCAAAATAGGAGACAAAGCAGAATCTAATTTAGTCTCTCCTCCTCAATTACCTTGAACTTTCTCCCAAATTCACCATGACCCAAAATTTTCATGATAAGACAACCCTTAGAAACTCTGAAAAAACTATTCCAAATAGATTTTGAAGTTCTGAGACAAGACTTCTATTCTGAAGAAAATATAGATCAAAGAACTTGGTTCTTAAGGAAATACCAATGAACTAAGAAAAAAGAAATTCATGTTAAATGGATGAAATTCATTAGGGATTTCAAAACCAATGCTCCCTTTTTCAATTGGTTTGAAGTATATGCAAAAGTAAAACAAATGGATTACCCTTTTAGTGACACAATTAGTGTTACTTACAAAATCATCCAAACATGGACAACTTCCAAAGGAAATAAGGTAGTTTCAGAACTTCCACCTCTAAAATAGCTTCAAAAGAAGAAGAGCCAAAGGTCAAAGCCCTCAGTACTTTAGCATCTTGGAGGCCCAGACAACGAAATTTCCAAAATACCTTAGAACCTCAAATATCTCTTATTCAAAATTCCTATAATGAGAATAACATCTATGAATGGAACATAGATGGCAAATCTGAGTATGAAATAATCCAACTTTTGCAACAAATGACCATGGTTAGTACAATATACCAAACCATGCATGGATGTGACAATGAGAAAGTCATTCATGTCCTAGTTGTTGAATTTACTGGCTAACTCAAAGGATAATGGGATGAGTATCTCTCAAGTTTAGAAAGACAAGAAATCAATGATGTTTTCAAATTAGATAGTCTAGGTGAATTAGTGTTAGGATCATATGGCCAACCTAAATACCTTGATTTATACAATCACTAAATACTTCATAGGAGACCCCAGTCTATAGAAGGACAAATTAATCAAAATTTTCTCAAATCTTAGGTGTAAAAGCCTTTCAAACTTTATATGGTACAAGGATACCTTTTTCAAGCAAATATACTCTTGGTCTAATAGTAATCTACCCTTTTGGAAAGAAAAATTCCTAGCTGGACTACCTATATCTTTAGGAAATAAGGTTATAGAAAAAATTAGGAATAAATTCAATGGGATTATCCCATATGAACAACTTACCTATGGATAGTGATTAAAAGAGCAAAAAACACTGTTGAGCTAAACTACAAATAAGTCAAGAAAAAAGGCACTAAACCTCCTAAAAATGGATTAATATGTGAATTAACTAGTTGAAATTAATGAATCCCTTTAACATGCAATTTCTGCCCAGTTACTATAGTAATGTTGCAGCAAATTTTTCCCAATAAACTAGAACTTCATGATAACACATGTGAATTTCCCAATTCCAACATGTTTAGAGCTCTTAAATTAAATTACACATATTCTTATGCTAATCCAGATTATAGAGCACAATTTTCAGCACCAGTTCCTTTGCATTTTGCAAAGTAACAATATATTCCTATATTATTTACAAATCAACAATATATAATAGTTGAACTTGCATCATTCAAGTTATATCTAATAACCTCAATCTTTTCATATTTGAAGTTATTTCTATATCCCATCATTAATGGCCAGTTAACAATGAGAAATGGCATTTAATATACTTGAAATGAGAAGGGAAAATTTACTCAGCATTACAAATAACAGTCTAGGATTTGATTGCAAGATTAAAGTTCATCATCAATCCTAACTAAAACAAATTTAGCTCATGTTCAAATTTGAAATAACTCTTAAATACAAAGCATTCATTGTTCACCAAAATTAGAAAATAAAAGGAAGAAAAGGAAAGGAAGAATATCAAATTTTCTGGTCTTCTGCAACCTCCTCTACTTCCTCTACTCTCTGCAGAATTTTCTTGCTATTTCTGGTTTCTAGCTACTGTCCTGATGTCCTTTCAACTTCCTCTAGGGTTTTCAGTACCCAAAAATGGCAGAATATAATGCTACTCATGTGCACACCCTTGTTGGCCCCTTTAATTAGATTTTTATAGCACAAAAATGGGCAAAGACCATTCAGCTCCTAGCTGACGTGCACACTTGCTACTGCCACCTTGTAATTAGATTTTTACATCACTAAAATAGGCAAAATACCTTCCAACCTGGCCTGCCACCTCTGCAGGCTTTTAATTAGAATTTAACCTTTCAAAAATAAAGCTGGTCCCCACTACAATGAAATTACTGCTGGTAAAAACTTTTTACATGCTATAATAACTGCCTTTCTCTTCAATTTCTAGCTTTTTCTTAGTCTTTTTCCTCCTTTTACAAGCCACAATTAGGACTCAAACATCTGCAAAACAACATCATCAATTCAATTCAATTCCTCCATTAACTTATCCAAAAATTTCACAAATAAAACAATAAAACCACTTTAGACAAAATAATAAAAAATAACTAATAATAAAGATTGATTTATAAAAATTACTCTCATACTTCAACAATTTAAGTCTAGAAGTCATGAAGATAACTTTATTTTCATAGAGTTATCACACCCCCAAACTTAAACCATTACTCATCCTTGGGTGATGACACAAGAGATAAAATCACATTCAGAAAAATCAACATAAGACATTCTAAAAGACACTACTTCTGTTTTTGCTTATAGCATAGTTAACTCTCAACCTTCAGAGTTACTCTTAAATCCTTAGCTAATGTTCAAGATCAATATTCATCACTCTTTAGCTTAGTCCATCGTGAATTTGCCCTCAAACTCAAATCTTCCCTAATTGCATGCGCACATGAACTATGGCTAGAAATTCCCCAATCATTGAACCTCATTATTGATTTTAAAGGCTAGCTTATTAAACTTCTTTTTATTTCTATATGGATACCAAGCACCTATGACTTACAAAGGATTTCAAGCTAATCACAAACTGGGCCATCAAAAAATGGGAGAAAGCTGAGCTTATTTTGCATTTTCTTTCTAGAAATCATTTTTTTTTATATGTGCATGCTCATCACATTGCTTTTGCCTTTTTACGTGAATGTCAATGTTTGTGATGAAGACACCTGATTACTCAATAAGGCCATGATTCAGAGCTACTATAACACACCTACATCGCTCTTGCCTTTTTACAAGAATGCCAATATTTATGATGAAGACACTCGGTTACTTAACAGGGTCATGATTCAAAATTTTAGCTCTTGCTATAGCATACTCATGCCTTAAATTGTCGTTTGACATAGAAGCACACATGGGGCACATGCATTACTCTTGATTACTAAGCAATTCAAAGCAGAGGAGTAAATCACAATTTTAGCACATTTCTTTCACCATTTTTTTTCCACTTTTTTTTAATTGACTCCCCCAAACTTGAGCCTTGGTTACACTATTTCCCTCAACTCCTATTAGTTGCTTGGTTCTCTAATTATAACCTCAAAAAGTCTTCTAAGCCAGCTTTCAAAAACTTAGGCCTCTAATGGGGTGCTTAGACAATGAATTTCTAACCATAGCTCAAGGTGTTTAGACAATGGAGGAAAATTTTTTACTTAAGGGCAAACTTATAACAAACCTTCTATCAAGTTATTCATGCTAATTTATTCCAAAAGCTAAAGATTTTCAACAACTAAATCGTCTTAAGATTTCTGAAACTAACCACACTCAACAAAACTAGAATAGAATAATCAACGCTAAAAACACAAGCACCAAACCAAGCATAACAAAATAATCAGACACCAAAATAATCAAAAAACAAGCATAAAACTAAATAGAATAGAACAAAACAAAACAAATAATCAAAAACTAAAACACAAACTAAATACTAACAAAACACATGATGGCTTAAAGACAATAGGCATCCCCCTAAACTTAAAGGGATGTTATGTCCTCACAACACAAGACAACAAACAATTTAAAGAAAACATAAAAAAAAGGGAGGAAAGAACTGAATGACTCCCTTTTATTTAGTTGGTTGCTCTTCATCTAGACCACTGCTTCCATGTTCTTGCCATGGCCTCAAAATGCTTCTATGGATGTATCCTTGAGCTAGACCATGAAGCTGACATCAAAGGATGAGGAGGAAGAGGAAAGACAGTAGAAATTTTAGACAACAAATAAAGAATTGAGTGGGGGGAAGGTTGAGTAGAGGAGGAACTGCGATAGAGGAAGAAAGAGCAAAGATGAGTTAATATTGGGGAAATGGGAATTCTTGAGATAAGGCAAAAGTTGGGATAGTTTTGGAATGTTTTCAGCTACATTTTGAATGTTTTCCTATGTGCCCAAAACACAGCCATGTCATGGAACACAATTTGGTCGTGTTTGGGGCTGCAAAAAACTTGCAAGAACAACTTTCCCAGAACACAGCTGTGGCATGGAACACAGCTTGGCCATGTTCAAGGCTAGGAAAAAACTTGCATGAACATTTAGCATGGAACATGGCCATGGCAGGGAACATGGCCTGCTTGTGTTCAAGGTTGGGAAAAATGCAAGGAAAGCTTACCTAGAACACGACTGTGTCCTGGGATATGGGCAAGCCATGTTCTGGGCTGGAAAAAATTTTTCAGCTTCAACCATTCTGCAGCATGGAAGTAGCCTTTACCCTGAATTTTTCTAGCTTTATTCCCACTTCACCACAACTTGTAATTCTAAAAAATAAAGGCAAACAAACAAAGTTAATAAAAGTCTAATTATCCTAGGAAATTAAAACAAATATTAAAAACACTCAATAAAAAAGATTAGAAAACTTTGGGTTGCCTCCTAATAGCACTTATTTTATAGGCAATAGCCAGCCTTTTCCCTTCTTCATGGATCTTTCAAGGTGATAGAGGACTTCTTCCTCTCAAGTTCTGAACCCCAATATTACTTCACCCTTTGGCCATTCACCTTGGACTCTCTACCTAACTTTTCCTCCAACAGAACAACAACACCATAGGGATACACTTTGGTGATTTTGAAGGGTCTTGACCATCTTAACTTCAACTTTCCAAGAAAGAGCTTCAGTTTGGAATTAAAGAGAAGTACAAGCTAGCCTGGTGCTAGTTCTCTTGGTTGGATTCTTTGGTCATGCCATTTCTTAGTTTTTTCCTTGTAGATGCGAGCACTTTCATAAAAAGCTAATCAAAGTTCATCCAACTCATTTAATTGCAGCCTTCTTTTCCCTCCAACAATCTCTAAATCAATATTTAAGGTCTTTACTACCCAAAATGCTTTGTGTTCCAATACTATGGGCAAGTGACAAGCTTTTCCAAAGACTAGCCGATATGGAAACATACCCGGGGGAGTCTTAAATGTAGTCCTATTAGCCCACAAAGCATCATCTAATCTTAATGACCAATCTTTCTTGCTGGGATTCACCACTTTCTCCAATATTCTTTTGATTTCTCTACTAGATAACTCAGCTTACCCACTGGTCTGAGGGTGGTATGCTGTAGCAACTTTATGCTTCACACCATACTTGGCCAACAACCCTTCAAATGCTTTGTTGCATAAATGGCTACCTTCATCACTGATTATGGCTCGTGGTGTGCCAAAATGTGTGAAAATGTTCTTCTAAAGGAATTTAGTCACCACCTTTGCATCATTTGTAGGCAATGCTGCTGCTTCAACCCACTTGGAAACATAGTCTACAGCCACCAAGATGTATTGATTCCCACAAGATGAAGGAAAGGGACCCATAAAATTAATTCCCTATATGTCAAAGAGCTTAACTTCCAGGATATTGTTCAGAGGCATCTCATGCCTTTGTGAAATGTTTCCCGCACACTGACATCGGTCACAAGTCTTCACAAAATCATGTGCATCCTTAAATAGTGATGGCTAATAATATTTAGATTGTAAGACCTTTGCTGCAGTTCAAAAACCTCCAAAATGTCCTCCATAAGGTGCAGAATTATAATATTCTAAAACACTCCTCATTTCTTCCTCAGGGACACATCTCCTCAAAATCAAATTAGCACATTGCCTATATAGACTCATCCCAGCAATAAACCTTGACATTATGGAAGAATTTCTTCAACTGTTGCTTGCTCATATCAGGTGCAGTTAAACCACTTACCAAGAAATTAACAATATCAACATACCAAGGTGCTATAGTTTCCTTCATGGCTAAGAGTTGCTCATCTGGGAATGTCCCTCTAATAGGCTCATGAGCACTCTTTTCATCTTTTAACTCAAGCCTAGATAAATAATCTACAACTTGATTTTCCATACCTTTCTATCCCTGATCTCAAGATCAAACTCTCAGAGCAATAACACCCATCGAATTAGCCTTGGTTTTGCCTCCTTCTTAGAGATTAAGTACTTGATTATAGAATGATCAGTGTACATAAAAACCTTTGTACCCACAAGATAAGCACAAAATTTGTCAAAAGCAAATACCACAGCTAGCAACACTTTTTTAGTGTTGTTGTAGTTCAGCTGAGCATCATTCAACATCCTGCTTGATAGTAAATTGAATGAAAAATTTTACCTCTTCTTTGCCCAAGTACAACACCCACAACAAAGTCACTTGCATCACACATCAGTTCAAATGGAAATGACCAATCTGGAGCAATAATTACTAGAGCTGACATAAGTGCTTTCTTCAACTTTTCAAAAACTTTTTGGCACTATGCATCAAATTCTAAGGCTCTATCATGCACAAGAAGCATACACAAGGGCTTTGTAATTTTAGAGATATCCTTGATAAATCTCCTGTAGAATCCAGCATAACCCAAGAAGTTTCTAATTCCTCTTACTGAAGTTAGTTGTGGGAGCTTCTCAATAATCTTAAGCTTGGCTCTATCTACTTCAATTCCCTTCTTTGACACTTTATGACCCAAAATAATGCCTTCTTGGACCATGAAATGGCATTTCTCCTAACTCAGCACCAAGTTTGTTTCTTCACAAAGTTCCTGTTATATGTAAAAATTAGTTCGGTCTAAAGGAGCTCGTGAGGAGCTCGAGACCAATGAAAGAACTAGCTCGAAGCATGCCCAGAACCATTCTATCGTCAGGTTGCATGGTGTACAACCTTGCTAGACTGAGCACATGCACGAAGAAATGAGCTCGGTCTCCCCATTCCCAGGGTCAGGTAAGTGACCTGGTTAATAAAGCATGACCCACTACCTGAAAGCTCACTGGACAGAAGACTAAGTCATATCTTGCCCCAACGGTCGAATAGGGCCTACATGTAGAAGACAATCTATAGTAGCTGAAAAAGAAGATTTAGTCTGTATTTATTATCTTGTACATTAAATGTTGATGTAATAGATTTACTGCATATGTAATTATCGTTGTAGCTTCCTTCCCTCTATAAATATGAGAAAGGAGCCTCTCTACAGGGGGTGATTCTTTCCATGCTAGAGCTCTACCGAAATAGAGATTAAATATTGTAACTTTATAAAAACACCATAACAATAATATGCTACCGTGAATGTAGGGTCCAGTGATATCCAAATTTGGCCGAACCACATTAAACCTTGTGCCTCCTTCTCTGCTCTTCCCTTCTTCTTCTTTGTTTATTCTATCATTTTATCATATTTGAACCAGTTAGAGGTCAGAGATCCTAAAGAATCCCCCCGTTGGCCAGAGTTTGGATCATTACCAAAATCTGACACCAACAGTTCCAAAACCCTTTTTAGATTCAATAGGCAATCTTCAAAAGACTCTTCAAATACTAAAAAGTCATCCATGAATATCTTAAGAGATTTTTCCACCATATCTATGAAGATGGCCATCATGCATCTTTGGAATGTAGCTGGAGCATTGCATAGCCCAAATGGCATTCTTCTAAAAGCAAAAGTACCATATGGACACATAAAAGTTATTTTCTCCTGATCCTCTAATGCTATAGCAATTTGATTGTAGCTTGAATACCCATCCAAGAAGCAATAATATTCCTTCCTAACAAGTCTATCCAACATCTGATTAATAAATGTAAGGAAAAGGGATCCTTTCTTATCACCTTGTTGAGCTTCTGGTAATCTATATAGACTCTCCAACCCCGTTACAGTTCTTGTGGGTATTAACTCATTGTTTTCATTAGCAACCACTATTACCCTACCTTTCTTAGGGACACATTGGACAGACTAACCCAAGAGCTATCTAATATAGGGTAGATTACACCTGCATCCAGCCATTTAATTATTTCTTTCTTTACCACCTCCTCCATAATTGCGCTCAACCTTCACTGCGGTTGTATAGAATTGCTGCAACATTTCTCTAGCAAAATTTTATGCATACAACTTGAAGGGTTGATCCCTTTTATATCTGCCATTGTCCACCCAGTTGCCCTCCTATACTTCTTCAACACTACAATTAATTGTTGTTCCTTCTCCAAACTCAGAGTGGATGAAATTATAAGTGGCAATGTGTTCTCTCCACCTAGAAATACATATTTTAAATGAATGGGCAATGATTTCATCTCAAGCATTGGTGGTTCTTCAATAGAAGGCTTTAGAGGCTTGAATGCTTTTTCAGATAATCTCAAAGATTCAAATTGTGATCCTTGGTTAGCATATACTCGCTTCAACTCCTCCAAAGTGGTCAAGGCATCATTATCATTACTTTCTTCTTCTAATGGCTCACTTAACAACACTTCTACCATGCCTTTGCTGCAACATGTGTTTAGCTCTTTAGCAACAATGAAGTTAAAGACATTAATAGTTAAACATTCTTGCACATCATCATCTGGGAAACGTATAGCATTGAACATATTGAATGTTACTTGTTAATCATGAACTCTTAATGTAAGTTCTCTTTTCTACACATGTATGAGAGTTCTTCTAGTGGCTAGAAATAGTCTTCCAAGAATGATTGGAACTTCCTTGCTGCCTCATAGTCGAGCACGATGAAATCCACTGGAAAAATGAACTTACAATTTGAACTAGCACATCTTCAATTTTTCCTTCTGGGTATGCAAAAGATCTATCTGCTAGTTGAAATGTGACTGTGGTAGGCCTTGCTTCCCTAATTCCTAACTTCTTGAAGATTAACATAGGCATAAAATTAATGCTTGCACCCAAATCACACAAAGCTCTTCCACAATAAGGTTACTAATGGAACATGGTATTGTAAAGCTTCCAGGATTTTTCAAATTCTGATAAAGCTTTCTCTAAACAATAGAGCTGCATTCTTGAGTGAGGGCCACTATTTCAAATTCTCCTAACCTTCTTTTCTTGGATAAGATATCCTTCATGAATTTC
>JANHAO010014523.1:0-15274 GCA_026873985.1 Saraca asoca
TCTTCCTCTTGACCATCCTTTACAGCACTTCAAGAGTGGCATTGATTCCTGAACTCTACATCCTGTTAGCCGGAGTTTGGTTCCCGTACACGAACCATATTTCGAAGTCAACACACTTATTACTCCCAGGCACGCTTATCGAGATAGGTTATTTTGGGCAAGTTCCTCACCAATTCGGGCCACTGTTATCATTTTTCGTACTAGTCTCAGTCCTAGGTTAGCCTATTATGATGACTTTTTTATTGAAAAGTTTTCATTGAAGATAGACCTATTGTGACGACTTTCTAGGTCGTCACTGAAAGTCTGACCTATTGTGATGACCTTTTGGTCGTCACTGAAAGATCGACCAATTGTGATGACTTTTTATGTCGTCACTGAAAGCTGACCTTTCAATGACGACCTAAAAAGTCGTCACAATAGGCTAACCTTCAGTGACGACTTTTTAGTTATCACAAAAAATCAATTTTCTTGTAGTGTATCTATTGGATTCTAGTTGCATATAGAAACTTTGAGTTCTTTTTTGATTACTTGCAAAGTTTGTGAAATAAGAACAATATTAGTGGTTTTACTCTACTGAATTGTTTGATAAGTATTCTTGAAAATAAAATGATATGTTATTTGATCTCACTATTTTGGATTTGATAACCTCCTAATGAACAAATGTTGAATCTCTTTGTGTGTGTGTGTGTGTGTGTGTATAAGTTTTACTATCTTACTTTTGAATATGAGATGTAAACAAATTATTGGATTTTTCGAGGGTCTATGAAACTCACTTTATTTTCTTTTCTATTTTCAGAGCTTGAGGCTACTCCCGTTGTTTGACCATATTCATCTAGACTTGAGTTTGCTCCTTGATTGGGTAGAGTTCCTTTACGGAGCTCAAATGCTTATTAATAGTGGTATTTTGGTAGTTGGTGTTGTTGAATCGTTTATGTAATTATGTCTGGTTGTAGCATAATAGTATATATTGTGATGTGTGGGCTCCTGTGGTCTTGTGTTGAGCTGTACTGGTTGTGACTAGGGCATGTAGCTCTTAGTTTATATATTGATCAAGTGCCCAGGGTTTGAAAAATAGAGGAAACTTAGAAATATGATGAAATGATTTGATAATTATGTCGTGTTGTTTAGGTGTCCTCACTTCTTACATGTTTTATACTTGGCTAGTTGCATCCCACGTAAGAGATATGTTATGTCAAAAGTTTTACTGTATTGTTAGGCTTGTAGAAAGTTACTTATTGATGACCTTCTATGCTGATCACATGCCGTGAATCAGGACATGACAAAGTTGGTATCAGAGCATGGTCTACAATCTAGGTGCATAATTAGAGGTCTCCAACTACCAAAATGGGATAAACATACTGAGTTCGTATTAGTGCGACCAAGAGCATGAAACATGAATAAGAATATGTTGATATCCATTCCATAAGATATGTTGAAAATATATGCAATTCCTAAATTTTTCATTTCTACTTATATATGTATCTAAACATTTCTTAAACAAATCCTTCTATTTGATATTAGGGAGATGCCACCCATGACCAAATCTTTGGCTTATGTTGGATGTTGATCCAAAAAAGTGTCCGAGAGAGCTTCACTTGAACCATCTTTTTCACCACCACCACCTTAAGGTAAATGTTGAGCTAGAAGTTGTGCCAGGGAATTAGGGCAGAGTTGCATGTGAAAAAGTGCAATCGAAGACTTTCCAACCTGAGATAGATGCTCCTTCTACTTCCAGAACTTCAGTTGGTCCTTCTAATTTTGATGCCCAAGCGAGGGCAAGAAATTTATGAAGAGTCATAAATGAGTTTATCAACAAATTAACCTAACAAAGACTTCAAAGACAATGACAAAAAGAGCCAGAAACAAATTTACTATCACCCTCTCCACTTCCTACAAGGCCAACACCTATGAATTTTAGAAATTTCCTTTAAGAGTTTGAGAAGCTCAAGCCTCCTCATTATTTAGGGCATTGGGTCTTCGATGGGTCCTCTTCTATTTTTGGATCAGATTGAGTGGTTGTAGTAGGTCCTTAAGTGCTCCAAGGATATTATTGTGAGGTTGGTTGGATTTTAGCTAGATGGATCTACTACGGATTAGTATCGGGCTGGGAGAGTTATGGATTAGTAGGGGAAATAGCAAATACATAGGAAATGTTTCATACAACTTTCTTACAACAATTCTTTTCTGAAGGGCAATTATATGCTAAATTGCAAGAATTTAACGATTTAAAACAAAAAGGGATGCTAATTTCTAAGTATGCTACCTAGTTTTTTCACCTATCTCAGTTTGCCGGGCATGATCCCTACAGAGAGGGACAAGGCTAGGAAATTTGTTGATGGCCTTGATGATAATTACTTTAATGTTATTAGACATTGCATATGAACAAGTGTATGACTAAGCCATAGAACTAGAAGTGAGGTTTATGAAAAGGAAGAAAGAAATAGAGGCTTAAGGTAATGCAAGAAAAAGATCAAGATATGAGGGTACAAGTGGAGATTCTAGAAGATGCTCATCTTTAGCTTTCAGTGCACCTCTTTCATGGAGGCCTCATATACAATTTTCTCTAAGGAACCTAGGTGGAGGTAATCTGAGTAGAAGACCAGCAAGTGTTACTTTTTTGAGTCATCACCCTTTTGGAGGATCTAGCTCTAATTGTTTTACTCTAGTTAAACCTGAGACACCAGAACTATGTCAGACTTATGAAAAAATTCATTTGGGGATTTACAGATGGGAAACTAAAGCTTGTTTTAGATGTAGTTAAATGGGCCATATGGTGAGAGACAATCCTTATCCAATAGCCTCACCTAGTGGCATCAAGGCTGTAGGTGCTTTAGGAAATGTTTTTCCTTGATCTGTAGCATCTACGAGACCGCTATTGTCTAAGTATGATGGGAGAGAGGGAGGTAGAGGATCTTTTGGTAGAGCTGTCATGGGAGTAGGCATGGAGCTACTGTGAGAGTGTATGCTTTGACTAGGTAGAACACCCAAGCCTCTAATGCAATAGTCACAAGTACTTTATTAGTTGATTCTATTTTAGCTTATGTGCTAGTTGATTTAGGTGCAGCCCATTCATTCATCTTTACGTATCTTACATTATGACTTGCTAGACCCCAACTCCCTTTAGAATCATAGTTATTGGTATTTACTCCTTTGAGTTAGACATTAACTGCTTGTGATAGGGTATCTTCTTGTGAAATTGATATGTATAGGACCGTTTTACCTGTTGATTTGATTATGCTAAATATGATTGATTTTGATGTTATCTTAGGCATGGATTAGTTATCAACACATCATGCATATGTTGATTGTCACAATAAGTTAGTTAGTTTTCATATACCAGATGGAGATTTCCTTTTGCTCCAAGGAGATATGAGTGATGTTCTTATTAACCTTATTTCCACCTAGAATGCTAGAAAAATGATTAGGAAAGGATGTGAGGCTTATCTGGCCTATATCAGGGACACATAACAAGTAGAACAAAAGGCAGAAGATGTACCAATGGTTCTAGAGTTCTTAGAGTTTTTTCCTAAAGAGTTGCCTGGAATGCCACCAAAAAGAGAAGTTAAATTTTGTATTGATGTTGTTCTAGGAACTGATCCTATCTCCATGCCACTCTATTGGATGGTGCTAGCTAAATTAAAAGAATTGAAAGTGCAACTACAAGATTTAGTAAACAAGGATTTCATTCGACCCAGTACTTCACCTTAGGGAGCTCCTATGCTATTCGTAAAGAAGAAGGATGGGACTTTAAGGTTGTGTATTGATTACAAGTAGTCATATAAAGTTACAGTGAAAAATAAATATCCATTACCAAGAATTAATGACTTATTTGATCAACTTCAAGGTGGTTAATATTTTTCTAGGATTGTTTTATGTTCAGGTTATTATCAGTTATGAATCCGGAAGGAGGACATTCTAAAAATTGCCTTTCGCACTACATATGGTTCCTATGAATTTTTAGTGATGTCTTTTGGATTGACTAATGCTCCTATAGCTTTCATGGACCTGATGAATAGGATATTCTGACCTTTCTTTAATCAATTTATGATCATGTTCATTGATGACATCTTGGTATATTCTTGTAGTGACCAAGCATATGAGCAGCATCTTAGGATAATAATGTAAATTTTTAGAGAACATTAGCTGTATGCTAAATTTTCAAAATGTGATTTCTGGCTGTCCAGTGTAACTTTTCTAGGACATGTGGTTTGTAAAAAAGGTATCAATGTAGATCCTAGGAAGCTAAAAATAGTCCAAAATTGGCCTAAACCCACCTCAGTGACTAAAATTTGAAGCTTTTTGGGTTTGGTTAGATATTATTTCCATTTTATGAAGGACTTCTCTCAGATTTCATCCCCATTGACCAAGTCGACTCAAAAACATGCCAAATTTGTGTGGTTTGATTCTTGTGAAATAAGTTTTCAGCAACTCAAGGAATGTTTGACTACAACACTAGTGCTGACATTACCTACCAGTGATGGTAACTATACTGTTTATTGTGATGCCTCTAGGATTAGGCTTGGATGTGTTTTAATGTAAATGGCAAAGTTATAGCATATACATCACGACAACTCAAGAAGAATGAGCAAAATTATCCTACCCATGATTTAGAAATGACTGTGGTGGTGTTTACATTAAAAAGTTGGCATTATTATTTTTATGGTAAAACATGTGAAATTTATATTGATCACAATAGTTTGAAGTATATCTTTAAGTAGGAAGACTTGAACTTAAGGCAATGTCACTAGATGGAACTTGTAAAGGACTATGATTGCTCTATCTTTTATCATCCAAGCAAGGCCAATATGGTAACTGATGCATTGAGTAGAAAGTCTATCATGAGTCTTGTTCATATTGATGCTCATAGGAGATCGATCATTCAAGAGTTGCACAAGGTGCAAGCTCGTGGAATCCAATTGTAAATATTGGAACCTGAGATACTTCTGGCATATGTGCCAGTACAATTTCCACTTGTTGATCAAATCATGGTCGTGCAAGCTTAAGATGTGGATATAAATAGACTGCTTCAAAAAAATGAAGAAGGATCTAGATTCAGGTTTGGCAAAAGATGATCGAGGAGCCTTAACTTATCATGCATGGATATATGTGCCTAAACTTGCTAACTTATGACAACAATTTATGCATACCGCCTACTCTCATTACAAAAAAATTTGCCCTTAGCAACAGTTTTTTTTATGTATTTAGTAACAATTTTAACTACCGCTAATACCCTTCACAGTGATTTTCAGAACCACCACAAATACATAGGTTGGGAAGTATTAGCGACAGTTATTTCTACATTTAGCGTCCACTAAAATGATGTACATAGTGACGATTTTCTCTACATTTAGTGGTAATTTTTAAAACCACCATAAAAGTAAAGATAGTGGTAGTTTTCTTTGAATTTAAGGGTGATTTTCCAAAAATTTAAAAAAAAAATCGCTTTTGGTGGCAATTGCCCTTGCATTTAGCAATGGTTTTCCAATTTTTTTTTCCTTTGCATTTAGTGGCGATTTTTCAGAAAATTTTTAAAAAATATTTTTTGGCAGTAGTTAAATCTGCATTTAGCGGTAGCTTTACATAATTTTTTTTAAAATTATTTTTGGTAGCGATTTACAATGCGTTTAATGGCGATTTTTTAATTTTTTTAAAAAAATATTTTTTTTGACAATTTTCATTGCTTATAATAGCGATTTTCTAGAAATTTAAAAAAAATTGCCACTAAATGCGGTGTTTTAGATTTTTTTTCCCTATCCTAATTTTTCCTGTATGTATTAACCTACTATAAGAATAATATATAATAAATACATACATTTTAAATAAATAAAGTTGAATACAAATTTTGTATTAATAATAAATATTTAAACATGTGTTTATCAAACATTAGAATTCAACAATTTTATACATAATTTAACAACAATCGAAAGGTCTAAATCAAGATGGTGTGTCATGACTATCGTAGGAAGAAAGCCTTGCATCTATGACATGTCCACTTCCTACATCTAATAGCTATAAAATAAAATAAGAGTAAGTTATTATACTAACCCTGAAAATCATTCATATATAACTAATGCATGGAAAAATCAAGAAAGTCCTACCGATGCATCTTGGATAAGTATCATGATCAATTCTTATAAATTAAATTAAGCTAATCAAAAGGCAGAAAGGGAAAAGGAACAAGAGAGGAAAAAAGATGGTTCAATATGATTTGCTAATAAAGGATCAAGCTTTCCCCTTTGCACTCCCACTTACTTGTTGTTTAATACGATTTGCTATTTATGGGCAGCTTCAACATTTTAACTATAACCTATCCTACTCTCCCAAATCATGTGTTTGCAATACTATCATTATGAGCACAATAATCACACCAACTTACTTATTAAAAGCAAAAGGTTAAAGTGAAAGCAGTTAAATTAAAACTCTATGAACCCATAATGTGTTGTAAATGATGAATTCACTCTCCTTGTCATTAATTGATTGATTTCTTTTCAACTTCAAAAAAAAAGAAGAAAAAATTAAATTGATACCATATAAAATTGTGCAAAAACAATAAGAATTATGGAGCAATTCGTTTATTTTCATATGTTATATATTTTAGCCTCACTTTCCATTTTTCTTTACTTATCTACAACCCATTTGTTAATTTACTACTTCCACATTCTACCATATTCAATATAATGGAGTTTGGTCTCCTATATATTGTGATTGTTCTTAAGTGAACATTTTCTTATTGTTGTATAACATATTGTTGTTTCACGAAATCCATTGCAGCTATCATATGTCATCAGCAGTTGAGCAATTCATTTATTTTCATATGAAATAAAGTATAGATAAATTACTTATATAATTCATATAAAGTTCCCAAACCCCATAATTAGTAATAGCTTCAGATTTCTAATTTCTAGCACATCCAAATTACTAATGAATTCAAAAATAATAGGAAGAAACCATAACCAAAGCAAAGTTGCATATTTGCTGCAAAGGACATTCAATTAGCAAGGCAGAAAATCAATACAAAAAATTATTCATCTAGCAAGGTAGAAAATCCAATTCCTAGAAGCTAGATCTAACTTATGATTTATATGCAATAAATATAGCAGTAACAAACACAGTTAGTCCATTAGCAATAATTAACAAATATAGTCAATCCATCATTAACAAGTAATGAGAAGAATAGAAATTTATCAGTGGAAGGTATGCTATCAAATTGGCAATTTCTTCAGGCATTGTGCTAAAATTTTTTTTGAAAAACTAATGTCAATGCTCCCTCCATAGCCAATCATCTTTCACATTCAAAAGTTAACTCTGCCTCCAAATTTTGGACTCTCGCTTGCATCTGCTTACTAGAACTAGGGCTATCGAATGTCATGCCATTGAACTATCGAAAAGCTTTGCAAAATACATTCGAAGGGGATGGTCCAAAGCTCAAACCTTGAACCCATCTAGAGTGTTTTCTCCCAAATACATTTACCATGGCATCATCCTATGACATGGCCTAAGATTGCAAAGAAGGGTCTTAGGATAAGATCTCCTTAATTTGCTCCTACAAAAGTAGAATTCTAACATGTTTGTGAATGTGTAATCCTATAACATAAAACATGAAGCAAAAACTAACCCCTTTGTCTTTGGTTGATTCATTAACATATGTGCCATTTGGTTTCTTATGAACATGAAACCATATATATGCTCTTCCCATTGGATGACTTAGCATTTCAGCTTACATGAGAATATTTATTAATTTAGCTAGTGTATCTCAACTTAGATAATATAACAATACTTAAATAAGAAGGTGTGGAATAAAACCAATTCAGCCTTTTTCCTAGCAAAGCTTTTAGAGCCAACTGTGTGTGAAACCAATTGCTTCTGGTGATTTGATGCATTTTTTCTACACATATCCTACAATAAGAAGGAATCATTATTATCAACATTTGCATATACATTTTGATTAAATCGTGTACTTATATTAGACATTACCTTATACTTTTCTTCATTGTTCTTATCAACAAACATCTTCTATTAATCCTGAGGGTACTTCCTATTCTCACCAGTCCACAAGTCTTGCCTTACATTCATTGCTTGCAAGTCTTTACAAGTATTAAGATGGTCCTTTGTCTTCCCTTGTTCATTGAGCGAAGTATAAATCACATTATCACACACATTTTTTTTAATATGCATAACATCAAGATTGTGACATAACAAATTAAATTCCCAATATGGAAGTTGAAAAAATATACTCTTCTTCTTCTTCCATTATTATGTTTCACTTTCATCTACTAATGTACCTCAAGATCTTTTTCCTATTTCTTTCATCTTGGGCACCTTTTCAAGTATGATATCAACATTTTCTAATTGGTCCAAAATTTTGGAACCAATGTTTTTGGTGGCTTTCTCAACTCTGAGTTTCCATTGAATCAAGACTTATTAGACCTAAACCTATGAGATGCATCTAGAAAATGATGATGACACAAGAAGCACCACTTCTTACTATATGGAAAACTTTGAGACTCAAAGTCAAAGTTACAAATTGGGCAAGCCAAGCTAGTGTGAGTGTTCTACCCAAACAAGTTTCCAAGTCCAGGAAAGTCACTAATTGTCCACATTAGAGCTGCACACATTTTGAACATTTTATTTATTATTGCATCATATGTTTCCACACTCATTCCATAACTCTTGCAATTCTTGGATAAGAGGTTGGAGGTAGACATCTATGTCATTCCCAAGCATTCACTTTCCTTGAATAATCATTGAAAGATGAAAGAGGCCTGCTTCATACACATCCAAGTAGGCAAGTTGTAAAGGATTAAAATAACTGGCCATATGCTATAATTAGTGCTTAAATTCCTATGAGGGTTAAAACCATCACTAGCAAGGCCAAGTCACACATTTTGTGGATTTGAAGAAAATTTTAGGTTTGATGAATCAAACATCTTCCATGCTTTAGAATTCTTTAGATGTCTCATTAAACCATCATTATTACTCTCCATAGCATGCCACTTCATGTGCTCTACAGTTTTAGATAACATGAATAATCTTTACAAACATGGCTTGAATGGAAAGTAATGTAACAATTTTGTAGGAATTTTCTTCCCCTTCTTTCTACTTTTGGGTGCAGCCTTTCCATTATTGCTACCCTTTGGTTTCCATCTAGAGGTATGACATCTCTTGCACTCTTGTCTATCTGCATCCTTTCCTTAATAAAGCATGCAATTATTTGGACATGCATGTATATTTGTGTAGTTGAGTTCAAGCTTGTTAATGATTTTCTAGGCCTTATAGAAAGATTCAAGGATCTTTACATAAGCAAATGCATCATGCAACAACTCTAATATCATGGACATTACTTTATTAGTAATCCTACACACGCACTTGATGTGATAGAGTTTGACTACAAAAGTGAGTTTTGAATACTTGGAGCATTCTTCATACAATTCCTAATTCCTATCTTTAACTAACTTATAAAATTCCCTAGTATGTTCACTCGGACCTGCATTTAGATTTAACTGCTTATCTTCAATAATTGGTTCTAATTGGGTGGCAGGTTCATGCAAGTTGTGCCTAGAGATTCCAAATGCATAATTTATCATCCATTGAATTGAATTGTCATGGGACTCTGATGTAGATGGTTGATTGCCATGATGCGTACTAGTTGAAGTGTGTATAACACTTGATTCTCCATACTAAATTCACTTTGTGTATCCAGCTAGAAATTGTTTTAATATCAAGAGTTCATATACTTCATTTCTAGTCAACTAATGCCTAAATCTACAACCAGGACATGGACATTTTATTTTCCCTTCAATGGATCGATTTGAAAATGCAAAATCTAAAAAAACCTCTAAACCCTTAGCATATTTAGTTGTGTTCCTAGGCAAAGTAATCCAAGATTTGTCCATTACCATAGCTAGTACACTACCTATCCAAGAATGAAAATTATAGAAGGTTTACATATTTTTTGTTTGGGAGCCATAAACAAATAGTGCATAATATAGTAAACACAAATAGCTTTCTTTCAAGGAGATTAAAAAGGAAAGGGCAAAAAGTCATGAAAACAACAAAAGAGATAAGCCAAACCTATGTAATTTCAATTCTCAATAGATTTTGTTTCCCAACTCTCAAGCCTACAAACCAAGAAGCAACCTATGTTGTGTCCTTGTAAATCAAAGTAAAAGTTAGAAAGAAAAAAAAAAGGTTAGAGGGGAGTTTATGTAAAAGATGACCAAACAAATAGATAATTGATTAAAATAAATAAATAATTATTAAGAAATTAAAATAAAAATTAAAAATTTCATAAATAAATATCTATATTTTAAATTAATTATTTATTCATTAATAAATAATTTTTAAGCAATTTAAATAATTAATAAATATGAAATGAAGACATGGTTGGACTAGATGTTGAAGGCCATAAAGGAGGCTTAATTTTGGCATGGACTAAAGGTTTCCAAATTCAAGTGGAGTTCATATATCCTTATTGGATCCACTTGAAGGTGGAATCTCACTTAAGAAACAATTTTTGGCTGACATGTGTGTATAGGCCTCCCCACCTTTCAAATAGGCAGATGTTATGGAGCTTTTTGAAGCAAACAACTATTACGATTTCCTTTCAATCCTTATCACCCTCACTCTTCATGGGTGATTAACCAAGTATTGGAACTAGCAGACAAACTAAATACTTGTGTTAATCTTCCAGATGCTTTAGATTTTAGGAATACTTTGTTTCAATGTAGACTGGTAGATTTGAAGCCAAAAGGCAAACTAGTTTACTTGGACTAATAATAGATTGGGTTAGGAATGTGTATTGTAAAAGATAGATAGGATGATTGGCAATTATAAGTGGCTTGTGTCTCTCTCTTGTTCTCTATTCCATTGTGTATCTTATCAACTTTTGATCATGCTCCAATCTGTCTAAATACTCAAAGACTTAATAATTTTAAACCTTATTCTATCCAATTCCAGGCATTTTGGACAACTCGTTCGGATTGCTTTAAAGTGATCCAGCAAGCGTGGTCATTTGATTCTCTTAGATCCTTAGCATTCAAATTGCAAAACAAACTAATTAAGCTAGAAAGAAACACAAGGCATGGAATAAAATTTTTTTTGGACATTTGACATTGTTGACATGGGAATTTGATCAACCCAAAAGTTTATAAACCCTAAACTACAAAAGGAGAGTGTAAAGCCACAAGATAGAGAAAGAGAGAGAGGAAGAACAAGATGACACAAAAAGTTTTTAACGTGGTTTGGCCTAATTCCAATGCCTACATCCACAATTGTTTATTTCTCAATATTTTTTAGTAGAGTAACAGTATATTGTTGTTTTTTTTCTCTCTTTTACAATGATTTCAACCCCCTTTTTATAGTAGTTGAGGTGTTACAATGTAATTCTATAATGGAAATAAATCATCAAGTGGTTACATAATGGTCAATAACGGATTTCTATTAAATAGGCAATTAAAGGGATTTCTCTAAATTAATGGTTGGGAACACATGCCCTGAGCTACGGGCTAGACCTCGTCCTTAATAACCTGAGGTTGCTGCTTTGACTTATGTTGACTAGCGATCTAAGTTCGTATATGGCAACTTAGTGCCTTGCTCCAGTGACCTCAATCCTAGTTTAACTAGGCCCTTACCATTTTGGCTTGTCCATTGAGCTTTTACCAGCCTATTTGTGTGATTCCAAAAATACCTATAACAGAAACAAAAAATCAATGATGATAAGAACACTTCCAATTTTCATAATGCTATCAATAAAAAGAGAATTAAACACAAAATTCTAAGCATCATGGATCAAAATGGTCAGATGATAGAGGACATTAATTCTATCAAAAGTTTAGCTATGCAACATTTCATTAATATTTTCTAAGACAAATATCATGATACTCAATGCCTTTTAAGGCCAACATGGAGACTTGTAGCAAAGTAGAGATCTTTCAATCATTTATTAAATTGTCTGGCGTTCAATGTATTAACAACAATATCATGGCCACTTTTTGGGCCACTAGACATTGGGTTGAAATAAGAAAAAACAAGAAGGAGGATGGGCGTACCTTAGAAAGGAGAAAGCAGAGGATCAATATGATTGGTCAATTGGTAAGCTGCAATAAACCATTATTAATAATTATCAATAGCTATCTGAGTACAAAAACCCTAAGAGTGCAAAAATACAGTTTCCAATTTACAAAAAGGAGCAATGATCCAAAACTAATGAACACTGCATATCTATAATTTAGAAATCACGAACAATTCAAAATTCCTTTTTCCACTGTTCTTATTCCCTCTTGACAAATTGACTCTAAATGTGTAAATGCAGGTTTATGCTGCATATTATTTCTTAAATAGATTTCTTTACCTTTAATTTAAAATGCCTTGTTTCATTGTAGGAAATTCATGCCACTCATTATCTTTGGAGTTGGGATGGTGCTTCTTTTCCATAAACGAGGAACATACATTATACAATGATTAAAACAATCAATTTTTTAATAGTAATATACATTAATAAAAAAGGGCATTTTTTTTATTCTTTAGCTGCACAAAAATCTCTTTGAATTACTTTCTGATATACTAAAATCTTTTTTGTCTACATTTTGTTCTTATGTTGTTAAGCAGTGTTTCACTTTTATAGTCAAGTGCCTTATGCAGAATTGTAGATGAACTTGTCAAGTCAAAGGTTTATAGTGACTTTGTTGAAGTATTCATCTCATCTTTTTTCTCTACTTCTACACTATTTTTGGTTTTCAAGCTTATTTGCTAGTATGCAGTGATGTCCAGTATAAGAAAAAGCCATTTTTCGCACATACAAATACATATATGCATAAATTTAGCAAATGGCAAGTGTAGTTAACAAGCAATGGCTTAAAATTGATAGTAGAAACAATACTTCTACTTTTTGTGAAAAGCAAGGAATTAGAAGTTTTCCTATACTGAAGTTTGTTTTATCCTACTCATCATCTCTAGATTTATTCCCTTTTCAAAATTTTATGTTGGATAGCAGAAATAATCAATTTTTTTTATTTCCTACAATGAAACATTGCATATCAAAACAAATAAAAGAAAGCAATCCAAAATTCTTACTTATAAACCCCAGAGCCAAAATTACTATTCAAATAGAATTTAAAAATCTTAAATTCCTTCAAAACAATAAAAACCACAAACAAATAGGGTCTTCAAGGAAAATAACTAATGAATCAAGGAACAATATTGAAAACAAAAATCAAAAATAGCAAAATTGGAAGACCATATCCAACATTTCCACCAAATATGTTTTGAATCATGCATTATAGACAACATTTCTTCTGAAATCCCTAGATCTTAAAGTCTATATAGAACTAAGTTCCTCAAATACAATTTACAAATATACAAATAAACTTAAAAGATGTCAAGTAGTTTAAATCATGGAAAATATAAGTAAGTTTAAAGGGGAAGAAGAGCAATTTCTTACCTTTTCAAGATCTCTTTGGATTTGTAGTTGAAGGTTAGGATTGAGGAAGAAAAAGCGTCAACTCAATTTGAAATGGTAAAAGAAAAACAAAAATGAAGAAGGCTAAAGGGAAGGGATAGGGTTTTAGTTCATGGCAGAAAAAATTCATGGAGTAAGTGAAAAAGTACCAAGTGTTTAGCGGTGATTTTAACCTAACTACCGTTAAACATTCAATACTTAGCGATGGTTGCACAAAATTGTCGTTAAACATTTAATACTTAGTGGTGGTTTTGACACAACTGCCGTGTTAGCCTAGGTTATCCTAGCTATATATATTTCTTAGTTTTGATGTTGAAAAATAATTTTAATCAAATTTTCACATTATTATTTGATATTATACTTTACTGCTTATTTCAATTTGTTTTACAAGTTTCAAAGTATAAAATTGTGATTCAAGAAAATCAACATTAGAATTAGGAATTATTTCATCCTTTTAAGATCTCTTGTAAATGAATTTCAAAAGATCTTTGATTCAATCAAACATTTTCAAAATGAGGTAGAAAAACCACTTGATAGAAAAGTTCCTTGAAGGAAACAAAATTTTATAAAAACTATTTTTCACTTCATACATAAATTTCATAAAGAATAGTTTTCAACTTTGTTTCAAATCGAATGTTAGGAAAATTGCCTACTTCGATGCAATAATCAATTACAGTTTAACTTATAACAGACTGAACTTTGATTACCATTACAAATCGATGCTATAATTTAGTTGTATAGGTTGTGAGTAGGGCATGCAACCTTCAACTAATGTATTAGCCTAGTGCTCAAGGTTTGAAAAATAAAGGAAACTTTGCCTGATTTTTGTTAAAATTGGATGAAGTGATTTGATAATTATGTATATGTTGTTTAGGTGTCCTCACTTCTTACATGTTTTATACTTGGCTTATTGCATCCCCTGTAAGACGTTTGTCACGTTAAAGGTTATATTGTTAGACTTGTAGAAGGTTACCTATTGGTGTTCTTCTAAGCCATGAATCAAGACGTGATATATTTGAGGCTAGAGTACTACAGCAATATGTGTCGATTGTTATGGATGAGTATGCATTTCCTAGACATCATGTGTTTTTTCTACAATTAATAGCCTAGTTTGTATTGAAATTGTTTGAATTATATAAGATGTTATCATAAAATAGCTTAATAATAAAACTTTTTGTGCCTTATTATAGCAAAAGCATCATAAACAATAACTGAAGCAAGGGTTAAAATACAATCAAAATAACATCTATTTTACATATTATGACCAAATGTTTGTTCAATTCTGCTGGGTGAAGTACCACAACTCTGCTTTGATCTCCTGTCTTTTAATGCTTTAATTTTATCTGCTCAAACCTATTTTTTAGTGTGGTGCTATCCACTAAAACACTCACAATCATATTTACCTATACATAAAAAGGGAGTTTCGCCATCCAAAGCCAAACAAAGGCCTACAGGACTTTAAATGAAATGAAGGCCTATAGGACTTTAAATGAAATGAATCAATCTCATACAAGGAAAAAATATAATTAAATAGACCATAAAATAGATATGAAGGAACAAAGTAAAAAAAAAAAACTATAACAAAGTAATGGAAAGCGGGTAGGAAAAAAATGATTACCATATGCACATTGATCAACAACATCAAGAAAAAAATGGCCCATCAAATGAGTATTGATACCATCTTTAATACTGTCAGACAAATCATGATTAGAATCTGTGTATATGGACGTAAGTTGTCACGACCCAAACCCGGGGCCCGTGACCGGCGTAGAAGGTCACCATCAGGAATCCTTTTCCTTCAGGAAAACCCCTACAAGC
>JANHAO010014524.1:0-15294 GCA_026873985.1 Saraca asoca
AGGGGCCTAAGATGTCTTTTACATTTATTATATGATGTAACATATTTATAATTTATTAAATTATATTTGTACCCCCTGGTTCTATGAATAAAGGGTTAGGCCATTGTATTTGGGGGACGGCCAGAACTTCATCTTCTTCCTCTCCTCCTTCTACTGAAAAACTCCCCTCTCATTGTACAAAGAAACGATTATTATGAGATAATAAAAGATCGTCGTGGACATAGGAGTCCAAAGAAGGACTTTGGCCGAACCATGTAAAAAACCCTCTTGCTGTCTCTTCTTCTTCTTTTTCTCTTCCGCTATGCTTCATCTTGTGTAAACTACTTACAATTTGGGGGTTCCAAGAACCGTTCTCTGTTGGTTGAGATTTGGGTCCCTTGAACTAAATTTCACCATCAACAAATCTCATTCTTTATATATATGTATTTTCGTTGCATAGAACTTCAGAAGAACATCTTGCATCATTACAAAGCCTTTTAAAATGAATAAATCTTCTACTCCTTCTCCTAAGGAAACCATAACAAATTATGCTATGAGATCTCCAGCTTCAACAACTTCATCAAATACTTCAATAATTATACCTTCCATGGGATCAACAATATTACCTACTCAAAATAGATTTGTCACTCTTGGATCAATACCTCATCCACTAAGGAATTATCTTGAGGCAGCTACTTCTTCAGCAAGTCCTTCTACTCATTCACATTCCTTAAAACTAGAATATATTCAAAATTTCAAATATGTTGTAAAAGAAACCAAAACCCCAATATCAATTATAGAAGACTTTCAAAAGGCCTCAACACCTCAAGAAACTGCTCAAAAAATATTGCCAAGAAACTGGAATTACATTCCAGATGATTTCAAAAAATCAAGAGAATTTTATGAGCTAATTCTATTGTAAACTCAACCAATAGAATTGGAACATAAAACGGATCCATCTTATTCAAACAAAATATCTTTTCCAACTATCAAAATTATTCAAGTCCTTTCTCATCATGGCCGGAGATTATCTTCTCCTTTTACTGACAAAAAATTTCAAATTTATTTTCAACCAGAAACTTTCAATTATGAAGATTATAAACAAGCATGATATAATTTCCTTTTTTACAATAATTATTATCATTCATGGTTTATACAATTTACTTTAGCTTGTGCAAAAACTTAACTAGCCTGGTTTTCAGAATAGTTCAAAATTTGTGGTCCAACTCTTCAGATTTTTTATGTTAAAATCCAAGAAAGCTTTGATTTATTCTCTTCAAAAATTAATCAAAATATTGATAAATTTTTGCTCTTTTGTATAAAATTCAAAATTTCCTGAATTCTTTGCTAGGATTACACTTATATCAAAAAAATATCTGATCCTTGTCCCTTAAGTCTCACCAGAGAATTTAGGGTTAAATGGTGGACAAAGTTCAAAACAGAATTTGTTGTTTCCCTAGTTGTTCGGAGATATTTCAAAATCAATCCTTAATTGATGGTTTTATTTCAAGATCAAAGCAATTTCCTTATGTCAAGAAGCATATTTTCAGTCCAAATAGCTGGAACCTCTAAAAAACAAGAGTTCAAGAAGAAGCTCTTTGAAATAATGTCCTAAATTGACAGTGACAAAGAAGATGGAGGAAATTCTTTTCTCAATAATGAAATTCAATCTGCCTTTCGAGTTCAAGAAAATGAAGATGACTGCTATGGGATAAACCCAAGTTAGTTTGATTACGTTAATTTCAATATTAATTTAAAGTCCAATATTGAAAAGCAAATTGGAAGAGTTTTCAAATCCAAAGGCAATTATTAAAGCAATGGTCAACCTTTCAAGATTCTTTGTCATGGAGGCCCCACCTTATCAAAAATAAAATTCAATTACAAGTTCAAGTCCAATCTTAAAAGTGGATTCAATAAGTTTTGAAGTCCAGAATCAAAATGAAGAAGTCTTTAAAGTCTGAAAGCTTTTAAGATTCTATATAAGGATGCACTCTCAAGAGTTTAAGCAGGGCCTAATACCATCTCCAAAATCTTTGTATTCTAATGTCAATAATAAAGCTTTAAAAATTTCTCCAAAATATAAAACTTTATTAATAGACATTGATACAAGAAATTCTTTAATATTAACCCCAAAGCCTTTAAAACATGATCAATTTTCATTTATAGAAGAATGGAAATTACTAGAAATAATGCCTCAAAAATTCATAAAAAGTTCAACAATTAATCAAATAATTGAAAATTCCTTCTGGAGATGTAACATTAAAATTTCAAAGAATTTCAAAAAATTTAGAAGCAAAAACTTCATCAAGATATTCACCTAGAAGTTCAGTAGATTCATTATCAACATTAAACTTAGATCCAAGAAAAAGTCAAGACCAAGAAATAAAGGAATGATTAGTAAAACGTCAAGGAATAAGTTATAATAAAAGTATTCCAGAATTTTAATATAAAGTAGAATATGCCTCAACACAAGAACCCACTCACCAATATATTCAGATATGCAAAATCAACTTAATATGTTAAAAAAAGAATTTAAATTAAATGGATAATTTCTTCATTAAGAATTTCACTCTCAAGAAATCAAAGAAAAAAGAGAATGTTATTATTCAAAATTTTCTTCAACATCTAGGGATATAATTAGAAAAATATATATTAAAATTTTAGAAAAATATGAACGAAACATATATTTCTTTACTTGGTTTAAAAAATTTTGTGTAGAAAAAAATATTGTAAATCTCTTTGTCAAAACTACTAAAAAAGATATATAAAATATGTTTCAAAAATTAAAAGAATTAGATAAAAATAAAAAAGAAAAAACCAAACCAATTGAAAGGTCAAAAGCTGAAGTTGAAAGACCAAAAATTGAAAACAAAGGAAGACAATCTCGCGTAAACACTTGTATAGAATCAAGTCTTTATCAAAAAGAGAAACCACTAAAACTATATTACATGCAAACCTAGACTAAAATCTAAAATGGTAAATAATGGAACTAGTAGAACTTCCAATCAACAATCAAAAGTTTTTAATAAGACCAATGGACTTTACATAAATAGATGCATGAAAACAAGTTCTCATCAAAATAGTTCCACATGCCACTCTAACCTACACTCTAAAATAATAAATAGTGGAGAAAGTAGTAACCAAGTCAAAAAAGAAGATGAAGACTATGTGGTCATCGACAAACAAAAGGACAAAATAGAAATAGTCGCAAAAAACAAAAAAGGAATAGATCAAGAAAACTCAAGAAAAATGTGCTATGTAAAAAGCTTTGGAAAAGAAGAAAATTTTTCAAAAAATAGTAAAGACTTGTCATCTACTAGAGACAAGATAGTCAATAATAACAATACTTCAATTTACTTAAAGTATTTAAATTATCTAAATATTAGTGTTCTTCCAAAAGATTTAGAACCTTCAGTAGATATAATAGATAAAATTACAGATAAAAAAATTTAAAAGGAATGTTTATTAAAATTAAAAGAAATAATTGATAAAAAAATAAAAAAAGGTAGAACCATATAATTTACAAGAAATTTTCAATAGATTTAAAAATTCTAGTAATAAAATAACTATTCAAGATTTACAAATAGACATTAATAATATCTAAAAGAAATAAAAGATATAAAAGAGAAAAATTTGGAAATTGAATTAGAAATTTTCAAACTATCTTTATAAAATGATTCAAAAGAAAAAAACAATAATAGAAGAAGATCAAGATGATGAAAATAAAAATATTAAAATTCAACAAGAGATTGAAGAAAAAGAAGAAGATCCATATGTAAATGCTCTTCAAAGAATTCAATTTCATAAATATATATATGTGAAATTAATCTAGTAATCAATAATAAATTTCATTAAATGTTTAATGCTTTAATAGACTCTGGAGCATATTTAAATTGTATTCAAGAAGGATTAATACTTACAAAATATTATGAGAAAACAAAAAAAAAATCGTTAAAAACTGCAAATGGTGTTAATATGCAAATTAATTATAAATTCAAAAATTCTCATATTTGTAATCAAGGAATTTGTTTCAAAAATACCTTTGTTTTAGTAAAAAAATATGAATGAACCAATAATTTTAGGAACTCCACTTTTAACTCAAATTTATCTTTTTAAAATAACTTTCAAAGGAATTTATCCTTTAAAATTTGATAAAATATGTTTGAAATTTACGTTACCTCCTATATCTAAAGATGTCAATATTATTCAAGAAAAAAAGATACATTCAATAAACATGCTTAAAAGAAAAGAAAAATTTATTTATGACCTATAAAATGAAGTTTATCACATGAGAATAGAACAAAAATTAAAAAAATCTTAAATTTAACAAAAAAAATTGAAGAATTAAAAATTCTTTTTGAGAAAAAAGTATGTGCAAAAATTCCAAATACCTTTTGGGATAGAAAGCAGCATATATATGATTTCTTAACAATATGAAAAAGACTTTGACAAAAAAAGTATTCCTACAAAAGTAATGACAATTCAAATAAAAGAAGAATTATTAAATTATTGCAAAAAAGAAATTCAAGACTTGCTAGATAAAAAATTAACAAGGCTAAGCAAATCCCCTTGGAGTTGTTCAACTTTTTATATCCTGATTAGTGATTAATTATAAACCACTTAATAAAGTTCTTCAATTGATAGATATTTAATTCCAAATAAAAATGATTTATTAGAATGATTATACATAGTGCAATAATATTATCAAAATTTGATATAAAGTTAGGTTTCTGGCAAGTTTAAATTCAAGAAAATGATAAATATAAGACCACCTTTACAACACCTTTTAGATGTTGTAACTGGAACGTAATGCCCTTTGGATTAAAAAATACTCCATCTAAATTTCAAAATATGATAAATAATATTTTAAACCCATATTCTTATTTTTTAATAATTTATATTGATGACATTTTAATTTTTTCAAATTCAATTGAATAACATTTTAAGCATTTACAAATATTTTTCAAAATTATAAAAAAAATGAATTAGTTATTTCTCAAAGAAAAATAAAATTATTTCAAACAAAAGTTCGATGCTTAGGACATAATATATATTAAGGAAAAATAACTCTAATTAGTAAAGGTTTATATATACCACTAACTTGTATTGGCGAAAGGCTCTAAAGGCCTCTGCATATCATTAACTTGTATTGGCCAAAGGCTAGGTACGAGTTAACTAAGCTGAAAAGCTTAGCACCATAGGCACATGGCTAACTTATGGGTTCGACTACAAAGTTGAAGAGCTCAGCAACATAGGCATAGGGCGATTTTGTGAAATTGCTATACCAAGCCTTAAAAAATTGACTACTAAGCTTGGAAAGCTTAGCACCATAGGCACAAGGTAATCCCATGGAATTATATGGCTCTTGTTGTAATTGTGATTGGTGAAAGAAAAAGGAGGAGATACTTTTAGTGAAGACTTATATAAAAGTAAGTGAGATAAAATTTGAAAATTTGAGCTTTCATTTCATATATGAATTGTGCATATTGGCAAGGCCATTACACTTGATTAGTCGTCAAAGACTAGTATGGAAATAAGATCATAAATGCTTATAGGACGAAGAAATAATGTCGTAGATGTGTTGCATTCCAAGTACAGGGTATGTCCTTCCCTTCAACTATTTGGAGGTAATAAACTCCATTGTTCAATGCCACTTTGACACAGAAAGGTCCTTCCCACTTGAATGCTAGTTTTCTTTCTTCACTTTTCTTCTTTGGCCCATCTACTTTTCTTAGCACTAAAGCTCGTGTTTTGAATTCTAGCTTTCTCATTCTTCACCCATGGAAACAGGTTATTTTTACCTTATACACCTGGGATCTAATATGGGCAATCTCCCAATCCTCCCCTACCATATCGAACTTGTTTCTCATTCTTTTATTATTTTAAGCAGCATCATATTTTAGAAGAGGGCATTATATTCTCTAATTATGATAGGAATGAGAGCCTTGTGACTATAGGTTAGCATGAACGAAGTATATCATGTGGTAGTTTATGGAGTTGTTCTATACACCCATAGGATATTTGGGAGTTTTTCAATCCATTTTTCCTTAGAGTTTTCTTGGCTTTTCTTCAATCCCTCAAGGATAATCCGATTGGTTAGCTTGACTTGGCTATTCATTTGCGGATATTCCATAGAAGCAAACTTCTAGGCAATGTTATAGCTTTCACAAAACTTGGTAAAGGCAACACTTATAAACTGGGTAACATTGTCAGAGGTCAATATGCTTAGGATGCCAAACCTGGACATGCACTTGGTAAGGGAGGCAATCCTTCCATTGAAGTGATGTACCTTTGTCAAGTTTCTAGGGTTTTACATGTCAAGTATAACCTTACACTTATTGAGGTTGATTCTCATTTGGTTTCTCTTCAAAATTGTGAATGTTTCCAGCAAGTCCACCGGATGGGTGTCATGACTAGCTAACTTTACAAGCATGTCATCAGCGTAAACTTCTAGGTTCCTTCTAATCTGCTTGGTGAAAACTATGAATATTATCCTTTGGTATGTCACTCTAACATTTTTGAGTCCAAAAGGTATCACCTTGTACTAGTGTGTGCCCTTGTTTGCAATGAACACCATTTTTTTCTTGTCCTCTTCATTCATCATTATCTAATTGTATCCTTGAAAGGCATCTAAGAAGCTAAGTATATATTCAGATACTTGGTCAATAGGCTAATCAATTGAGGGCAACAAAAAAGAGTTCTTAGGACTTGCTTTGTTTAAGTTTGTAAAATCCACAAACATATGCCAAAATCTGTTGGCATTTTTTACAAGAACCATTTGACAATCAGGTTGTATGCTAGACTATTCTAATGAAACTAGTAGCCAAGAGTTTGTAAACCTCACCCTCAATTCTTTTTTTTTCTTTTTGCATTGAAATTGCACCTTTTTTGGTGCACTAACTTGGATTTTAGATCTGCAGCCAATTTGTGAGTGCTAACTTGCCAAACTAGTTCAAACTCTTCAATTAGCAAGGGAAAGAAGAACCACAGATGGCAACAATGGTAAGTCTCCTACCTACAAGGGGTGGTGTCGATGATTGGCACAAGGAACAAACACTAGTGATGGTGGTCGAAAGTCACCAGAAGACTCCCCGATACTTGAGTTAGTATGATGTAGGCAAAAAAGCTTATAATATGTGTCTTATAGTTTTGAATGTATACTTGGTGGTCTCATATAACCATGTAGACAGAGGTGGAAAGGTTAGGGAATTTGGATAAAACTATATTCGTGGTGGTTGTACAAAATGGTGACATGACAAAAGGTATAGTACCATTTATGCATGTGGTGATGGTTATGGCCCAAGGGTAAGGGTATAACTTTACTGATGTCAAAGTGTGTTAGATTGTCAATACAAATAGAAACATGATGAAACAATCATTTGAATAGTGCTTTGAACTGAGCATTAATAATTAATTGTGAGAAGGATGCTTATGATGTCGTATGATGAGACTAGTGATGATGGACGAGAGCTCAAAACAATGAGATGTTAATGAAATTTTGGACAATATCATTGAAATCATGTTAATCAAAATTACCACTTTACTTGTTATCAAACATACATATGCATGCATGAGTTTGGAAACGATAAAATGCGTCCCACCTTTACAGGATGTTTGATTGAAAATGCAAACTAGGCATTGGTGTCATCTGGACCATTCTAACTTTTGATTTGTCAGGGCTACCTTCTTTCTAATTACAGCAAAGTTGAAGTGTTTATATTGATTTATTACAATCACAACATGCCAGATTGATATATAAGGCCAAGAAAGAAAGAAAAGTGAAAAAAAATTGATAAAGAATTAAAGATATACAACACCTCATGGAAGATGGTATAATTTTTTAAGCAAGAATGATTTATTTCATTTAGATTAGATTTTTGTTTTTTCTTTTCCCCATTGACATAACCCAGTTTAGTGAATCTTCGATCGTTCGACCTATAGTTGATCGGCCAAGGGTTGGTGGAACCGTTTAGCCTGAAAACCCCTGAGCGATTGACTATTCGCCTAGGTTATCCTAGTTATGCCTCTTTTTCAATTTTGATGATTGAAAAACAATTTTAGAAAAACGCTTCAATCAATATTATAAGCTAACTTTATTTTTAAGTGTTTATCTATTTTTTGCAGGATTCAAAGTTAATCAAAGTTATGATTAAAAAATCTACTTTAGTATTAAGTTTTTATTTAATTTTATAAGATCTTTTGTAATGAAAATCTTTTTTAGATTGCTTAATTATGTTCTCTAAAAAGAACCTATAGTGAGGTAAAATAAATTACTTAAAATGAGTTTTTTAAACAAAAGTTTTTAAGCAAATTTTTTACATATTTCTTCACAAGCTAAACTTTATAAAAACTATTTTTCGAAAAACTTGTGAAATACACTTGAATCGATTCACCAATCAATTTATGAAAAAAAAATTTCTTGCCAAAGGTTTGAAATTTTTCTAAATCGATTTAAGATCTATTTTTCAAAACACTACAAATCGATTCATCAATCGATTTGAAGACAAATTTTCATGTGATCTGAATCAATTTTCAAATTGATTAGTTAGTTTGAAGTTTGTTATAACTGTCAATAATCGGTTCATGAATCGATTCAAGCACCGAAAATTAGTTATTTTCTAACTCAACTATAAATAGACCAAACCTTATTTTCAAAATATAATTTTTCATAACTCAGAGTGACAGAAAGAGAGAAAAATGTAGATGTTACACTTGATTTTCTCACCTCATCAGGATTGAACGGTTTTATCAAATCTTAAGCAATTAAAAAGCAATTTTTGCATAACTAATTGAGATTCACATCTCAATTCGATTATATTATATTTCTAAACTCAGTCTTTGTTATTCTTTAAGAGTTCTAAGGTTAGAAATCTGGATACAAAGGAAAAGGTTGATTTTTCCTGTGCATCCTTCTTAAAATTATGAGGTTGATTATAATTTGTGAGAGGTGCATTGAATTTTTGTTATATCTTCTTAGTTGTGAGGTTGATCATACTTAAGTTAGATTTAGAATTTTTATATCTTAGGTATTACAAGAGCTTGTTAATTTCTCGTTGTAAAACTGGTCAATAAGAGCCTTGTTAAATTCCTATGCTTAGTTAATAAAAGTGATTATATGGTTAAGTATTGATCCAGTGGAGTAGATTTAAATTACGATTTTAATTCAAGTTGAACCACTTTAAAAATTTGTATCTCAATTCTTTAATTTCGATATTTATATTCTTACAAAGTCATGGATTATATAATTCTGAATGGTTACTACATAAATTCTATCATAAATCTCTACTGTATTAAATTCTGTTCAATTTTTGTTTTTGTAGTTTATGCTATAATTTGTTTTCTACTAATTCATTTAAATTGACAAACAAATTGTTAACTATTAAATCTGATCAAGAAAGACTTTTGTTGTGCATACAAATTCAAGTTAACAATTGGATTCAAATCTGACTTAGCTGTTAAACAGATTTAGTTTTTATAAAAAGTATAAAGTTCCTCAACAGAATAAGGGAAAGATCTTAGTTTTAGCTATATCATTTTTGGGACTAACATCAAATTCTCCAGTGATTGAAAAACTTAGGACATGTCAAGGAAGGACTATGGGAACCAACCGTCTTAATCAATTGATGACGTAAAATGTGATCAGGCCAATGTAAACAACATGATAGCACCAACTGCCTAGCGAAATTCTCATGAGCATCTCTACACGCTAAAGACATGTGGTCACATGCCATTCATCCAGAGGCATGTCGATTGGTGCGCTTAATGCCTATATATACAAATTAGTATTCACTCTTTATCTTTATCTTGATATATTACTTGAAACTCTGCTCAAATACTGATTTAGGCATTGAAGCGTGCTCGGCTTATATACATTTGACTTTCTATTTTTAAAAGCTCAAGGTTCTCTAAACTACACCTCTCATTGCTCAGCCTCAGTGTTCTGCAGAGTTTCACCCTTAACCCTCCTTGTGTGGCATTAATGTTGAACCTGCGACTCCCATTGCATTTTTGGAGATTATAAATTAGAGAAATAAGCAAGGGATAAAAAAAAATGTGAAAGTATGGTGTATCTCTCAAAGTCTTACAACATTCAAATATTTGGTAAATAATTTTATATAAGATTTTAACATATTTAAAGGGTTTTATTTATTTAATTAAGTTAATTAACTATTTTAAGTATTTGATAAATGATTAATTGAACAGTTTTTATTCCCTCAAAAAAATTAATTTAAAAAAATTAGAGAACCCAAACTTTTTAATTAGTTGATTGATATTTAAGCTGTAAAAAGATATTATTATTCATAATTAATTCAATTTTTACATCCCTACCCTTGATACACAAAAAATATCTTATAAAAAATATGTATAAAATGTATTTTATAATAAACCGTTTTCTAATAATTCATATGTATAAAATATATTTTTTAATTTTTCATTCTTCCCTTTCATCATCAACTTATAAGAAATAACAATATAAACAACAACAAAAATAATAGTTAATAATAATAATAAACTCATTTTTATTGAAAATTATTTACTTCTTAATATGACTTTTATAATGAATTATAATTATTTATTTCTTAAAATAAAATCTAACAAATAAAATAAATTATAATTATTTATTTCTTAAAAAATGTAATAAATAATAATTCATAATAATATATTTCTTAAAAAAATATGATAAATAATATATTAAAATTTGAACTATTATTAAAATAAAAAATATTTAAATAAATAATAAAATATATTTATATTTTTATGTGTCATTTTATATATCAATAATTAATTATAAATAACTGATTTTATTATATATATTTATAAAAATATTTAATGCTATCAGTTAATTTAGTTAATATAATCCACTAACATTGATCGATCTCCAACAAGAACGTTGTAACTAATACCCTGCTTGTCAAAAGAAGAAAGGCTTACAAAATCTTCAGCCTCTTCTTATGCATTTTCATCGTTTAGCATAAGTTATCAATTTTGGCCTTCAATTTGTATACTAACAAATATAATATTGCATGAAAAAATTAAATGCCACAAATTTTAGCCACAAATTTTAGTTTACATATTATTGAAACTAGAATAGTAATTAAGTTTATATATGCTTATACACACACACACACACACACATATATATATATATATATATATATAACTCCAAACATTTCTTTTAATCCTGTTGTTAAAATTAATTTTCTTTAAATTTTATTAGTTTACTTATAAATAATTTAATATTCTTTTCATATAAATTATATTAAATCCCTTCACACTTGAAAAATAAAAAAAATTATCAATAAAAATATTAAATAAATCATTACTTATATATTAATTTGATTTTCGGATTATTTTTAAATAATATTTGACATAATTTATTCATAAATAAATTATTTTTATTATTATTTTTGGATAAATAGTACGGTTTAATAATTATTGATATAGATGCAAACTTGTAACTTCCAAATTCAAACGAGTTTCCATCTCCGGTTCCAATGTTGATACCAATTTCAAATGAATTCACGCAACTGATTATCAAATTCAACAATTCAATTTTTCAGTCTCTTAAACAATTCCAGAAACTTTTTCCCCCATCCGATTCAAATCCAAATCATGTAAAAACATTCAAATTCAGTTTTGAACCAAAAGAAAGCAATTCATAAAAAGTCGATTAAGGATCAGGAAACAAAATTTCCCAGAAAACAAAATCCAGGATCCAGAAAATTGATTGAACAAGAAATTAACTTCAAACAAAAACAGTCTATTAAGGATCAGGAAACCAAATTTCCCAGAAAACAAAGTCCACGATCCAGAAAAGTGATTGAACAAGAAATTAACTTTAAACGAAAACAGAAAAAGAAGAATGAGATGAAGAAAGGAGAAATGTAGGGCAAACACATCGCTTGTAACTGCTAAGAACTAAAGCAGGAAAGCGGCCATGGAGGCCCTTTTTGATTTCATATGCGCCTACGCACCGAATTTACGGTGCGCCACACAGAATACCCTCTCGTGGAATACCACGCCACCCCTTACTCAAGAGGTAAGCGCTCAGCCTTAGGCGCTGTTTGTTTGCTTTCTCCTTGCTTCCTTCTCTCCTTTATATTCTCTTTCAAAAAACCTACCTTCCAATTTTCATTTGTTTCTTGGAAAACACTAAGGAGATTACCATGGGCACAAATCATTGGATTGGTGGTAGATAAAGCCCATCAATTATAGGAGAAAGCCCAATACTGTGTTTTCTGGGCCAACATTGGATTGGTGTTAGATAAAACCCATAAACCACCAATACTTTGTTTCTGGGGTCGGAAATTTCGTTGGGACAAATAGATGTTGCCGCCACGGCATGCCTAGACAAGTTATTTTTGTTTTCTTTTTTTTTTTTTTTAGATATTTAACACAGTTCAAACCTTAGCCACCGAAGGAGAAAAGTTCTAAAAATAATATCAGGTGTTATTATATCATTAAAAATGCTAGTTGCCCAAGTTAAAATTTTAATATGCAATCTTAACAAATGGACTTTTTAATTTAGTTAGTTTAATTTGAGATTAAGCAAATGTGACTAATTTGATTCCAAACTTATCTAGTTAAATAAAATAAAAATAATATTTTTTCTATTGACTAAATTGATAAATTTAAGTTTATTTTTGTTGGAGTAGTGAGTAATAATTATAAAATTATTAAAATCACTGTCTCACCTAGAATTGGAAAAGAAGGATAGGATCGTAAATAATAAGATCATAATAGAATTACAAGATCCTATCCCAAGTCTGTATGTGCATTTTATATGCCCTTTATAAATTTTTTATGAGAAGAAATACAATTTTAGAATATTTAAATATGCATATATAATTAAATCACACACATATTGTCATAGATTAGAAGGAAAAATACGTCATCAAGTAGTTAAGTATTCAAATTTGAAACAAAGAATATTAAAAAGTTATGATTTGATAACAATTTAATAAAATTCATGATCTTCAACATGTTGGGCAGCCTCCTCTTCATCTTTATTCTTATCTAATTGTACTTCTTCCAATTGCATGCCTTCATCCTCTCTGTCATCACCTTCACCTTCTCCATTATCATTTTCACCTCCATCTTCATCTATAACCACAAAATCACCTTTTCCATCATCATCTTCATCTTCATCTTCATGTGTATCCTCGTTGCAATTTGTTCTTTCACTAGCTATCCTGGCAACATCAAAGGGCACATTTTCAAAGCTATCTACCTAAATGAATTTTTTTAACTTGTCTCTTTCTCAACTTTAAGTTGTATATCACACAAACTAAGTCATTTATCTTCTTTTAGTGTATATTTCTCTAGTTTGTATAGACCTAATTTATTTTTAAAATACATCATTAATAATTAAAACATAAAGAAAGTAAGGGAGGTAATATTTAAATGAATGATTACTGTTGACGGTCGATTTTGGTAATCGGTCAACTAAGGGTTCTTTGGAACCGAGTTGCTGCTTAATCAATTGGAATATAGAGATTCCGATGAAGTTTCAGTGTGAAGAGGGAAGAACAAGGAAAAATTTAATCATGGTTCTGCTAAAGTCAGTTTTGGCCCCTACGTCCACGGTGAGTGATATTACTTCTTTGAATGTGTTTTCTTTCTTACAAATCCTCTCCCTCTCTTTGGTCTCTCTCCCTTTTCTTACTTTATAAGGCTTTGCCCTTTCCCTATCTTCCTGGGGAAGCCTTACAACAGATGATGGTCATTTTTTCGTACACAGTCATGATTACATTTGTACATGTATTAAATGCTGGACGACAGGCAATAAATGCTGGGCAAATCACTGTTGGCGTCTTGGAGGTTGACGGCTGAAGGAGTGCTCTGGGCGGCATTCGTCAGAGTTTTGGTCGGTTTCTCAAGCAAGGAGGTGAACTCGTTGGCGGTCTGGTTAGTATTCTTCGAACTTCCTCAAAGCTTTTGGTGGCCCTGTCGTGGTCTGGGATGCCTCCTCTTTACTGGGCCCTCTTCCTTCTGGGCCATAGTTGCTTGCCCGAAGAATCCATATAACATCAACCTCCCAACTCGCAGTGCGCTCTGCGGACTGGGAGTTAAACTTCCGCCGACAAAAGTTCGACGTTCCATACTAAGAGAAATAAGTTCCTATAAATCATAGTTCAGAAGATTTAAATAGAATGAACGTCTAATAAGCCAATCGACTTTGGTAGCAAATATTAATGAATCATTCAATTAAGTGTAAACGGGCTTTCAGCCAAAAAATCATGATTTTAAAAGTATATTTCATATTGAATGACGAAGGAGGTCGCTCAGATGACGAGTAGGGTGTTTGGAATGTCAGTGGGGTTCCATTCTGGGGTTTCAGTGGAGTTCAACCCAGACATAATTTTGCCGAAGAAAGGCACCTCGTCGGGAGATCTTGTTCCCTAGAGGTATCGTCCCTTTCTCGGCTACTCTCCCCCATAAGGGTACTCTGCCTTGGGGTTTTTCCTGCCATGGGAGCACAGTTGTGCTCGAACTCACTCTGGAGGCTTAGTGCGTGCAACACCAGGTGTGCCCAAGCTATTCGGTAGTGAACTCTAGAGGCTTAGTGCGTTTAGCACCAAGTGTGCCTGAGCTGCTAAGATGAGAGCTCTGAAGGCTTAGTGTGTATAGCACCAGGTGTGCCCGAGCTATTTGGTAGCAAACTCTGGAGGCTTAGTGCGTTTAGTACCAGGTGTGCCCGAGCTACTAAGATGAGAGCTCTGGAAGCTTAGTGCGTGTAGCACCAGGTGTGCCCGAGCTATTTGGTAGCGATCTCTGGAGGCTTAGTGCGTTTAGCACCAGGTGTGCCCGAGCTATTTGGTAGCGAACTCTGGAGGCTTAGTACGTTTAGCACCAAGTGGCCCGAACTACTAAGATGAGAGCTCTAGAGGCTTAGTGCGTGTAGCACCAGGTGTGCCAGAGTTATTTGGTAGCGAACTCTGGAGGCTTAGTGCGTGTAGCACCAGGTGTGCCTGAGTTATTTGGTAGCGAACTCTGGAGGCTTAGTGCGTTTAGCACCAAGTGTGCCCGAGCTGCTAAGATGAGAGCTCTGGAGGCTTAGTGCGTGTAGTACCAGGTGTGCCCAAGCTGTTAAGATGAGAGCTCTGGAGGCTTAGTGCGTGTAGCACCAAGTGTGCCCGAGCTATTTGGTAGCAAACTCTGGAGGCTTAGTGATGTGGTTCCATCTGCGGATTGTTCGATTGCATTGTTATATGATAACAATGGGGCTGTGGCAATGGCTAAGGAAATTGGATTTCCTCAGCGGTCCAAATATGTACTGCGGCGTTATCTCTTGATATGAGATCAAGATGATGT
>JANHAO010014525.1:0-15265 GCA_026873985.1 Saraca asoca
TTATATGTGTGATTTTCATACAATGATTGCATCTCCTCTTGCATGGCTTTAACCTATTCTTCTTTATCATTACTAGTCATAGCTTTTTCATAGCTCTGAGGCTCCCCATTGTTGGTGAGTGTCATATACTCATTTAAGGAATACCTTGTGGAGGGACATCTATCTCTAGTAGAACGTCACAATTGAGGCTGTGTAGTTGGTTCTATATCATTGGGCTTTACGTTATTTGGCTCAATTGACTGCTCCATTGATGACTCGTCTATTGATGACTCGTTAATGGCTTCATTATGATTGTTCTTGTTAGTTTGTTCCCTAGAATTGTTATATTCCATAATGAATGGTCATAATTAGAATTAACCCTAGGCTTAGGTTTCTCGATCCGTTTGGTATATTCGATGGTCTGATCTTTAAAAAACACAATGTCTCTGCTTCTAACAATCTTCTTGGTTACAGGGTCCTATAGTCAATAACCAAACTCATCTTTTGGTGATCCAAGATAAATGCACTCCTTGGTCTTTGCATCAAGCTTAGATCATTCATCTTTAGGAATATGAACGAACACTCGACATCCAAACACTTTCAAGTGGTTGTACGAAGCCTTCTTTCCTTACTAGATTTCCTTTAGGATATCTCCAATCAAAGATTACATCCACAGCAGTCTTCACAGCTTCACCCAGAATGACTTGGGGAGTTTGGCATGAGATACCATATACCGAACTCTTTCTTCAATGGTTCGATTCATTCTCTTAGCTACACCATTTAATTGGTGTGTCTTCTCAAGCCTGGTGCTATATGACTTGCAATATGTTTCAAAAGTGCCATAGCATTCTCCCATGTTATCAGGTCGAATGCATTTTAACCTTTTACCTATCTCACGTGCCACCCTGGCATGGAACTCCTTGAATGCCTTAAGCACTTGGTCTTTTGTGTTTAACAAAGACACCCACACTCTTCTCAAGTGATCATCGATAAAGGTGACAAAATAATATGCACCGTCAAGAGATTTTTCAATCATAGAACAGACATCTATATGCACCAAATCAAGAACTTATTGTTTCCTTCTAGGTTGATCTAATTTTTGAAATGATACTCAGTGGTGCTTGCCAGCCAAACAATCTGTGCAAGGTCCAAGTAATTGATCTTTCATAGCAAGGAGGTGCTCTTTCTTAGCAAGAATTTGTAGTCCCTTCTCGCTTATGTGCCTAAGTCTCTTGTGCCATAACTCCATGCTTGAGTCACTGTGTGCAATATTAGCCTCACCTTTGCATATTCTACCTTGCATGACATATAATAAGCCTTCTTTCCTTCCTCAAGCAATGATCATACTACCTTTAATGAATTTCCATTTGCCTGCACCAAAATGATTCACCATCCTAGCATCATCGAGCTTTCCAATTGATATAAGGTTGAGATGCATATTTGGTACATGTCTCACTTCTTTCAACACGAGCTTATATCCCGTGTCAGTTATTAGGATGACATTATCAATGCTGACTATTTTGCTTGTGACATAATTTTCCATCTTGATAATACTAAAATCACCACTTTGATAGGCTGAGAAGAATCCTTCATATGGATTGATGTGGAAGGAAGCACTTGAGTTAACTATCCACAAACAATCACCACAAGTGACATTGAGGTAGTTATCTTCTCCAGTGAGGAAGACGTCATCATTTTCTACTGCCGCCATAGCTGTGGTGTTCTTCTATTCTTTCTTCTTTGGATTAATTTGGTCTAGCTTGACATTGCTAACCTTCTGATCTCTTTTGAGATACTGACACTCAGACTTCTTGTGGCCCGTCTTGCCACAGTAATAACAAGTGATTTTAGTGCGAGATTTAGATCACCTTTGAGATTTGTCATGGCCTCTACTTTTACTTCTTCCCCAAGTCTCACTTCTCTTATATTTTTCCACAATGTTAGTTTCGGATTGGTTAGTCATGCCTCGTTCGTTCCACCTAGCTTGTTTATTCAACAAGCTATTAGTAATGGTATCCATAGCAAGCTTCCCTTCAAGGGCTGAGTTACTAAGAGTAACAACCAATATGTCCTAACTTTCTGGTAGGGAACTCAGGAGTAGAAGGGCTTGCAACTCATTATCGATCTTCATCTCAATCTTCGTTAATTGATTTACGAGCCCTTTGAAAGTGTTTAAATGTTCTATCATGCTCTGGCCATCCTTATACTCCAACTTTACCAACCTTCTCAAAAGATGGGCTTTGTTTCGAGGCGTCTTCTTTTGAATCATGGACTCAAGTTTTGTCCATAATTTGTATGTGTTGGTGTAGGTTGATACATGCTCAAACAAGCTTTGATTGATGTACTTTCAAATCGTAGCTATGGCTTTTCGATTTAAGAGTTCCCATCCTTTGTCGGTCTTTTCCTCTGGCTTATTCTCGTTTGTAATCAACTCATGCAAATCTTTACAGTATAGTTGGTCTTCCATCATTGGCTTCCAATAGGAGTAATCTTCTACAGTCAGCTTGAACATATCTCCATCATGAGTGACAGTACCTTCCATCTTGAATCACATAGGATGATAGCATAATAAACCAACTAGGCTCTGATACCATTGTTGGGAAATATTAGAACCAATTTCCCTTCTCTATGTGATTAAAATGAGCAATAAGAAAATAAAGAGAGTAAGTGAAGAAGAAATTACATTGAGATTTTAACATGGAAAATCCTCTCAAAGTGAAAGGGAAAAACCACGGGATTTTATGATCCAAAAAAGGTCTCTACTATTAAGTAGGATTATAATGATTCTTTTGATACAAGAGTTTCTTTCGATTTCACCCAACAAAGATGGTTTTCAACATCAAACTCAACTCTCACCAAGTATGGTGATAATCTAAAATAACTCTTTTTCTCTCTCTTGAAGAGGATTACAAGAACTCACTTTCACTCTATCACTCTTGGAGATGAACTTGCTTAATTTTTTTCTCTTTACAAGTCTCCCCCTTATATAGTCGAGGGATGTGGCTTCATAAAAAAATGAGATAGTAAAAATTAATTGTTTCTCATATTTTTAAGAATCCTCAAAAAAGTAATTTTCATTTTTTTGAGATAATTGTGACAATTTCAATAGTTAAAGAGAAATTCCAAGAACTTGAAATCTCCATTTTTCATTTTCCATTCATTTAATATCATCTAAAAGATATTGATTGTGATGTCCTATCAATTATATGGAGGGACACCCAACACTTATTACCGTTAAACTGTATTCATCAACAATAATATATTAAATGATAATTTTGCACCAAAGTAAATAGATTTAATGATTCACTATAATGAGGTCAATCAAAGTCACAAAAGGCCAATTTATATAACATGCTAAATTATATGTGATAACGAACTTAAAAAATACATATGGACATCCCTATCTATATGTCCTCAATTTATTTTATTAGTATAAGTCTTAATAATAAAAAATAAAAGCATACGAAATGCTAAACTACATCGTTCATTTATAAATTATTGATAAATTCAAATAATATTATTAAAAGTTTGTCTTCTTGCAATTGATAGGAGATTAACAGGTTCCTGTGATTACATATGGACAAAATTAATAATTTCATCACATGAAATTATAATAAGATATTGATAAAATAATTTTTAAATTATAAAAATTATCATAATAATATTTAAATAATATTCTATTTATATAATTTTATCTTTCTATTGTATTGTTCATAAATAAAATTATATATACAAAAAGATAAATTTGTATAAATTAAATATTATTCAGGAATTAATATGATAACTTTTATAATTTAGAGATTATTTTACTAATATCTTATAATTTCAAGAATGAAATTATTTATTTTGTCTTACAGTTTTATAGCCTACGTACACTAAACTTTCATTTTTAAGGGTGAAGCATTAATTATGGCCTTTTGTCCTTTGATGTTTGGTTCACGAAACTATATATTTTAGGGAGTTTTGACATTTTTGGTAATATGATTTTCAAGAATTTAATTTCTGCGAATTTATACATTATTATATTTGGTTCAATTAAAAGGATTATCATGAATAATATAATATTATATTTTAATTAATTTATATTTTTTAAAAGTATTATTAAATTATAAAAAATATTCTCATTAAATAATAATAAATAGTGATAGACGATGATTAACGATAGCGATAATGATGAGCGGTGATCAATGATAATTGATAATGTACAATGACAGATGGCGGTAGGTGGTGATAAATAATAATAGGATAATGGATAGTGGCTAACAATGGTATCTGATGACAAGTGGTAGTCAACGTTGGTTGGTAGCGGGTGGTGGTTAGTTGAATGATGGTCAACAATAACTGGTGGTGGTAGAAATTGATCAATGATGTTGGATGATGATAGGAGGTGATATAGAATGGTAGATAATGGTTGAAGATAATATATGACAGTAGATGGTGATATATTGAGATGATAACACATAAATAAAATGATGGGTAAAATAATATTTTTATATGATTAAAATATTTTTTTGTTAAGAGAATATAATATACTTATGAAGATATTGAGTTAAAAATATTTTCAATTAAATTTTTCTAAATTTTAAATCAAATATAGAAATGTAACGTATTCTTGAAATATTTATAATAAAATAAAAAAGATTTCACAAATTAAAAGATACGTAAAATTAACTTCTCTCTCTTCGAGGGTGCCCTTATTTAAGTTTTGTAATCTTTTGGTATTATAGTTTAAACTTTGTGGACTTTGATGATAGTACATCCCTTCTCTTGACCCAGCTCAACTAAATCATATTCACGTGCAATTTATCCTTCGTTTGGATGGATAAAAAAAAGAATTCAATTTATTAAAAATTAATTTCATATATAATATTATTTATAATTTTAAATTTAAATAAATTAAATTTTAAATTTTTTATAATTTCATATCAGAAATAAATAATTTTTTTATTATCTGAATCTGACATTTTTTATTTGATATTTTTGAATATATAGGCATAAAGTGCTATAAGTCGTAATGTGATAGAAACATAAGATTTGACCAATTATTTGAATGCACAATAAGGATGTGAATTATTGGGTGCTTAGGAAAGTTTTTGATAAAAATTATCAAAAACCTTTAATCAGTAATTAAACATACTGTTCCTCCTATTTATCTAATCAAATTTCCTAATGCAATGATCTAATTAATATAATACATAAATTTATTTATTATGAGAGTGATTTTATTTAAAACAAAAAAATTAAAAATCCTTCAATATTGAAAAACTATTAGCCCAAAAAATAAGAAAAAAAAATTAATAAAAATTTCTCACTATGATCATAATATAACAAATATCAGCATGATAATTATTATTATTATTATCCTGTTAAATTAAAAAATTTAAAATAGCCACGTATACAAAATATAAAAATGTTGTTTTTTTATTTTTATTTTTTCTGGGTTGGAAAGTCATTGCCTGTCTTTGGGGGCTGGCCAGTCTCCTCTGGTCACCTTCGGTCTGGCATGGAGGTGGTATTACTATTTCACTGAACCGCTTGGGCGACAGGTATTGAAGGAAACAGTGTGGCATGCCAAGTGTCAGCTTCCAAAATCCTCTGCTCCTCTGCCACCGAAAATTCGGCGTCTTTTTTACCTTCTCTCTTCCAATTTCTTCATACTATATGACATTTTTATTTTGTGTTTCTTCCATAACCCAGTTTTCTTCATCCCCTCCATTGTCAGCCTCTGCAAACCTTACTCTTTGGTGGGTCTTTTTGTCTTGGCCTGCCAGAATCATGTAAGTATATATGAAAGGCAATGTGGGTATATTTGTTTACGTGTAGTTTTTGTTAATTTTGATTAAAAAGTTTATGATTTTTGTGTATGTGTGTGTTTTTGTTGTTGTTGTTTTTTTTTATTTTTTATTTTGTTTTATGGTTGATTCTAGCTATATGGAAGGATTGGATATGAGAAGAAAGCTGTCGTTGAATGAGGATTATTGCAAATGGATATTCAATGGGAATGGGATTCCTTTCAAACCTGAAGTTCTGGTCTTTTTCTAAATATGATATTTGGAGTTATGGTCTACGGATTAAGAGTTAGTAGCAAATTATAGGGTTTTAGATGATTTCTAGTGTGATTCTGTGATGTCTATTAAAAAAGGCCTCAACTCAGCCAACCCAGTTTAGCTGAACATTCAGCTAAAATTTGTTTTCAATATGTTGATTGTTCAATTAGGCTTCATGATAGCTCTGTTCTGAGTTCCATGTTGGTGACATTGCGTCTTCTTTTATTTTCATTTTTTTTTGAATGCTATTTGGTTTACTTAAAATGTTGCATAGTATTTCAGATTAGTATCTAATCTCCATCACATTTCTGTGCTAGAGGAAGTTACGCTTGTCATGTATCATTAACTTGATTGCTCTGAGTGTTATTGTCTTAGTGGCAATTTTTATATTACTTATCATCTCTATCCTGCTTTGGAATCCAACGCAAGGTTTGTGTGGATTCTTTCTCAATCTGAATGTAGTGATCTTGAAGAGAATTATACTAAGTGTGTATAATTATCTTCTTCGAGAATATTTATAACTATTTGTTATGAATCCAGAGTCCACCTTTATTGTTTCACTTTCGCCTAAAGAATATATGGGTAAAAAATTCCTTAATATAACATGTCTCTCTCATTTTAGTCCTCTCTATTTCCTTCCTCCCCCTTTTACCCCACCACTTAACATCATTTCCCCAGAAATTATTAGTCGGTCATCTTATCTCCCTGATCTATCTCTATGAAGGGGTTTAACTATGTTAGCATGATTTATGATTTCAGATTTTAAGATGGCTGTCAACTTTGGATATTGGGAAGATTGTGCTGATCCTAAGGACTTAGAGGCAATGTGGAAGGTACCTGCAGTGTGCACCGAATGGTTAGGTGCCGGGGAAGTGAAAGGACAGAAAGTTCACATCTCACGAGATCCGGATGGACAGCCATATTTGACACAGACTGAAATGAGGGTAAAACAAATTTAATTTACTTTGAAGTGAACTACTTATATTGACTGTAAATTGAGAGAGCACACATGTCTACAATCAGGAAGAACAATGATTTATGGATTTAATTTCTTAAATGGATATCCTGTCCATCCTTTTGGCATTTAGATTAATGTTTCTATATCTTCTATTTTCTAAAAATGTGTTTGATAGATTTCTCTAATTTTTTGTTTTGCACTTTTTTTATATTTTTGGTGTGTATTTCAGGCTGTGGCTGAGATTGTCGTTAGCAAGCACTTTCATTCCCGAGTTGATCCTGTATGTTATCTTATACTTAAATATTTTATCATATTAGTTGCTTCATGTTCTTTCTAGTTCCTGAATCATATAGGCTAATACAATTTTCAGCATGAAATACAAGTGCTCCAAATTGAATCTCTTTCCTTATCACTTTTCACTGTATAGCTCCTGATCTATTCTTTTCCTATTTGAGTTATCTCATCTTTTAGCAATGGAATTTGTATCTCTATATTTCACAGCTCTACTGTGCTTCTGAAAAAACAGTGCATATAACCTGATAGTTATTGAAGTTATATCAAATATTGAAGCCATAAATAGTTATGCTCCACCCCCTTCATGCCTAGATTAAATGGGGAGAAAGAGAATGCAGAAAAATTGAAGAAAAAGGCTGTATCTGTATAGGGTTTTTCTGCTATGTAATATTACAGACAAGCTTCCTCCTGTGTTATATCTTGACATCAATTCAAGTCTGTTTGAGGTCTTGTACATCATATATCCAAAGGTCTAGAGAAAATAGGTATTTTTAATTGATGAAGAACAGAGAATAGAACAAATGTGGGCACAACTTGGAGTTTGCTTTTGCTTTTGCAATACTTTTCTGATTAAAACAATTATTTTTATTTCTATTGAATGTTGGCTTTATTTTAGTTTTTAAGGCTTATATTCTATCCTTGTTCAGATCATGATTTGTGCTATTGCTGAACTTGAAAGTGATAGGCAACTCCTTGTCATGCGTTCTGACCACAAATCTAAAGAGACTAAGGTGGGACTAATGCAACTTGCACTGAAAACAGCTGAGTGGTTGATGAGGTATTGGCCAGATGTTGTTATCTCATTACATGCATAACAAAATCGCAAAACTTTCTTGTTTCATGTTTACAAGATTTTGCTTCAATAAAGTTGACTGCAGCTGACAGTGAATTAGGTTATCGTTATTATGAAGCAGAAGGGTCTAAAGATTTTCTATTTCGGCCTTTTATAAACGTATATTTTGGTGCTGCTTATATTAGATGGTTGTCAAATTTTTGGGACCAGTAAGTGCCACATTCTTCAAGTGATCTGTTTATATAGCATGCGCTGGCAATTTATATTGCCAAATGGTTGCCATGATTATTTATGCTTGAGTGGCATTGCCTGCAGAGAAAGAAGTGAAGAGTTTATTGTAAGGGCATATAAAGGCGGCACAAAGAAGGCTACTCATAAATCAACTTTGCACTATTGGAAAGTCTATCTCTCAGTCAAAGAAAGTTTGCCATCCAGGTTTGGTGCCCCTTTTCCTTTTTGATATATTAGAATTGACATGCACAATTTGAAGTTAGCCTGTAGGGTACTAAAGGTTAATGCTGTTTATTAATATAAATTTGTAGACTGATACAAAATCCTTTATATAGATTCTTGTAATGCAGTTTAAGCATCATCTAAGCTCCATTTATGCAATGGAAAATAGCTTGCTGCAAACTCTTTCTTGTCAACATTCTTAGTTGTTTGGTGCAGAAAATATATCACCTGACAATATCTGGTGTTTGACATAGAAGATGTTTTGTTTTATTGTGGTTGGTGAAGCAATGAATACAAATATGTTCTTCTTGAATGAAACCATCTCTTAAAGTGAGTAAATTAGGGAAATTTATTTTCCAAGAAAGTTCATACATTAGTGATTTGAGATAAAAGCATGTATCATTTCTTGAAAAAGTGCTCTTAATTGAGGATACATTTAGAATAGTTCAACTGAAAATGATTTCTACAAAATTGTTTTTTTTCTGGAAGAATTTTGAAAATCTTGGTTGTTTTTACAAAGCAAACAGAGCCCTATAACAAAAGGTTAATGTAGTAAGTGGTAACAGTTGGGAAAACCATACTATCTTGTCTGTGCTTTCAAATTTTCCAGTAATTAGGAGATATATTTTGAAAAACAATCTCTAAGAATTCGGCTGAGTCAGATATCAGCATCAGGAGACTACTCATATCTCATGCATGTATTATCCTTTCTTCCTTGTCATAATCTGGTAACATATAAGCCTTTCACTTACAGTTTTCTTGGTGTGCTGTTCAGCTGAATTCAATCACATGATTACTGCTTGCAATATGCTGAAGCACTGCTAGATGATGATATTGGAGATACATATGATAAGATTGCTACATTAGTGTACTAATTTATGAATTAGAACACTTACTAGATTAGAAGCTGAGTTCTTTTCTGAATGAGTTGTTCTAAAGTTTTATTGCTAATATGCTATCACTCCATCATTGTGCAGAAAATCTGTTGATGATCGTCATTTATTGAGTAATAATCTACCTCCTGTTCCCGCTCCGGGTCATGCTCATGCTCCTCTTCGATATCTTCCACCTATATCAGAAGACACAGGTGGTCATCCCACTTCTATTTATTCCCCTTCCTTGTGCTCTGGGGTGGCTATCTATTCTAAACTCTACACCCTTGTTAATAGGATAAAGGCATCAATAGGGAAATATTTCTAGTCCTACTGTCTCAGTAGTCTATTACTTTTGACAAGTCATGAAATCACCTTCTGAATTTTAACACCTTCTGAACCATGATGTAAAATCATTTGAGTTGTCAAAATATAATAGACTGTTGTACTGAAATTTCATTGCTATGATAAGACTAGAAATATTTCCTATCAATAGATCTATATAACTTCCAATTCATATTTTCTTTTTCCTTTTTGTAAATTTTATTGCTATCTTCATTTGTATCTGGATTGTTATCCACAAGATGGATGGCCTGATTGTTTCTCCTCTCTAGAACAGCATGGGAACATTTTGAATCGAGTTTCTGGAAAGAATTAATTTCTTTGTTGTAAGTTTTATAAACTCCTGTTTTTAAAATGAACACCATGGTTTAGTATAATTTTTAGGAATATCTTATTGCAATGCTGGTTAGTGGTGCTATATGTCACATGAAGAAGGGCAAGACAGATGGTAAAAAGAGGCTCTTGTATAGGAGGTAGGCAGTTGAAGAACTTAGATGACCATCTCTAACTACTGTCCTAACTGTTTTATTAGAAAGAATAGATAGTTCTTTTTTTTATATAGGTCAAAACAATCCTGATTGAATTGTACTCTGCACATTGTGTTGAGTCAAAACATCAATGGTTGGTGGTGCCTTTTCTTTAAATAATCGATAGGTATAATCTAACATGATAGTTTTTTTTTTTTTTCTTATTCTTTTTCTTTCACCGAAGTTTAAGTCATGGTATTGATCGGAGTATTATCTGTCCCTAATATATGTTATAATTAAGAGGACTTTTTAAATTAATGTTTGTATGCCTGTAGTGATTTATAGGCTAATGAGTTTTTTACCTCGTCTGAATGAAGGTGAAAGTGGTCATACAAAGTGGGATTCTAGAGCTTCTCCGGAAGACATGGAAGAGATGTGGAATCATCCTGATGTCTTTAGACAGTGGACTAAATCTAGAGAGAAACGGGGGAAAGTGCATTTTTCTGAAGACAAAAACAAGAGACCATATCTTTCCCAGGTGGAAGTGAAGGTATGGATCTATTACACTAGAGTAAACTACATTAGCCGAAAAGAAGTGCCCAAAATTTTCTCAGTGTAGGGACTGACATTTGCTCATAACCAAAAAAGGTCATTTCTTTTTACCTTTGTAACCATTGCTACCTTTATGTTCGCACAAACACTATCTCACACATATACTGCCATAGAAACTTAGGTACACATATGCAGACAAATCGATTGTACTTTTAAACATGTTATTTTAGCCAACATACCTTTACTTAGTTTTTATAGCAGGACACTAGATTGGGTTGTAATGATAGCATAGTTGTGTCCTATCAAATGTGAGAAATTCCCGGTTCTTGATGCTTTTATTTATGGCTAGTGCCGCAAAACATGAATTTTAAGTTTACCTATGCAGTAGTGGTGATGACAAATGAAAATTAGCTCATAAGAAAATGGAGACAGAACAACTTCTGGTGCTGTACTATATTATTGTCCTTCAAGATGGACATCGGTTGGATAAAGTTTTCATCCACATAAAGATGGCATACATTCTTGTTTCTAATTTTATCTTGGGATTGAAGAAATTATATTCATATGAATATGAAGTACATAAGCCCTTGTAATATCAACTTCTTCTTGCAGGCAGTTGCTGATATAATTTTGTTCAGATACTTCAGCACAAAGGCAATTAAACCTGTAAGTGTATAGTCTAAATAGATGAGTAATGTTTTAGTAAATTATACATCCATTATGTGAATTTTCTATTTGGCTGCGATAATCCAGAATCCAGATAGATTGACAAATGCTACAGTAACACTTTTGTTGGCAGAATTTGATGTTTGTCTGAAATGATATCACATAAATAAAACAACTCAAGAGGTTTTGGGTTTTATGGAGGCAATCTATCTCCTCTAATGACCACAATTTTGATTTTAACAAACTTTGGATGAATGAGTTCCTAGGAGACGAGAGACTGTAATGTAATTTCTTGATTATATTGGTCACCGCTTAACATTGTAGACCATGTCATCACATGAACATCTTGATTAGATTTAGTTTTAGCATCTTGATTATATCACTTATAAATAAAGAAAATTAGATGAAGGCATCTGACAGAGCTTGTTTCTTCTTTTCTATCATTTGGTGCACAAAAAGACACCAGTTTGCCTTTTTAATTAAACAAGAAATACCATATCATATTTCATCTCTTACAATCTGTGTGTTTTTTGACTCGCATTTGTCAATTGTATATAAAAGGTTATTATCTACTGAATATTCCCAAAACTATTTTGGGGTGCAGGAAGTTCTTTGTGCCCTTGCAGAAGTCATTAGTAGGCGGTTTGTAAATGGGAAGGGATCTCGTCCTGGAATAATGGGGATCGACTATTCCACTGCTTACTGGCTTTATGTGTATGTGTCAAGACATATCCATTGTTTGAATTTTTTAAATATATTTGCTGAAATATCTGCCTGTAATTTTTTTTTTTTTACAATCTTTGAAGGACATATATTTTGAGATTATAGTAAATAGTTTATTATCAACTTTTTATGTTACAAGCTTAATGGCAGATTGACCATACCAGATTCTAAAGTTTAGTTTTTCTGTTTTGTATAATGATATGCCCTTATATCCAAAAGCCTTGAGATTGTAAAACTGATTTTCCATAATAAAGAAAGGCTTCATCTTATACGCTTGCTTGTAACACCTTTTTTTTTTTCCCCAGAGAATTGGGCTACAGAGCTTATAAACTTGATTCTGTTGATGATTTAACCAAGCCATTTGTGTCCATGTACTTCGGTGCTGCCTACATAGCGTGGTTATCAGAATATGAAGGGAGGTATGTCTGACAGCAATTAAACATTCTTCTGACTGGAGAAAAAAACTTAAACTGACTTCCAGATGCCAGCTCTCACGCAATCTCATGGTAATGTGGAATACAATCCTCTCAATTTCATGCAGTGTCAATTTCTGAGCGAGAAAGACAAGATTCATTAGTGAATGGACTCAAACTTTTCAACAGGGGTCCACGAAAAGATGTCTCTCTCGTAAATTGATACCAAAGAAATTGAGAGGATCACAATCCTGGTAGTTCCACTTGCATATGCAACATCTTATCCCTCACAAGCTAACACTTGCATTGCACATATGGCACAATCTGAACCAATTAGCTGCACGTAGTTCCCTACTTTTAAACATATATGGCCAGTTTAACTCTGATTGCGGAAATGTGAAAAAGATTCATGTGTGCAAGTAGCAATTTTCTCCTATTAATTGGACCAGCCCTGTAAAATTAACGCACAAGAGGTGTCTCTTGATGTGTACATGTGTGTGTATGTTGATCATTGTAAATGCATTCTTTACCAAAACTTGATAATATTTATGCAGTAAATGCCCAGCAGTGTTCTTGACACTCTTGTATACTCAAATCAATGATTGTAATACAGGACCAGAACTCAAGATTTTGTTGTTCGAGCATATCTAGAAGGGCCAAAAAATGTGGATTCTGAGGAGAACGGTCCACTCCGGCTTAAGTACGAGGAAGCTCTGAGCAGATACACAGACACAAAGAGGTATTAATCTGTTGCTCTCAATTATTGTGGTATTGTCTTTTGGTGATGTTGGCTGAGGATTTGGTTTTCTCTTTGCAGGAACCATGACAGCTGCTTCATCATGTAAACTGCCAATCGCCTTCCCAATTGTTGCATTATTATATGAAAATGACAGGGCTTCATCCTAAGTTCTTGTATTCCCTTTGATTGTGTTGTAATTATGTAGTGATTTTTGTGAATCAGATTGAAGGGTTTTGCTGGCATACGTTTTAGTGGCAAAAACATATGCATATGATTGACTACTTTTTTTGGTGATTGATATTGATTTTTTTATGAAAAAAAACAAAAAAGAAAACTTGTTAAGTCTTTATACAAAAGTTGGAACACAAAACAAGAAGGGTGCAAGTTGTGGGATTGTAGTTTATTACAATTTTTTATTAAAAAAAAAATAGTTACAAAATTTTATGCAAAGATTGCAACATTTATGTTGTGTTTTGCAAATGGTTTTTTTATTAGCATTTAGCAGGTTTAGATAATTTTAGCATATCAACCTTTTTCCAGTTTAATGAATAGCAATTTAATTCAACGAATTGATCTTTAATCCATTAATTAACAAAATGAGAAATCTAACGATTTTATGAGGAATTATCCAATTAATCATGCCCTTGTCATTGATAAATTTAAAATTGTAAACTCATTTTATGAGGAATTATTTATTTTTAAAAGAAAATTTAATAAATATAATAAATTAAATTATTTATTTTTATAAAAAATGTAATAATTAATAAATTATAATAATTTATTTTTTGAAAGAAAATTTAATCTATTAAAATTTAAAATATTATTAAAGTAAAATAATACTTAAATAAATCATAAAATACATTTATGTTATTATATGTTATTAACTTTTTATACAAACAATTAATATTATTATCTAATTAAATTAACTAATATAATTAATTATTAATTAACTATTAATATAATTAGCTAATCATTAATATAATTTGTTGAACGACAAATATGCCTCAATAACTTTATAAGGATTCATAAATATTTGCAACAAATGATAGAATTGTTTCAAGAAGACTACTTGCTATTTGCAAGAATGTCCTAAAACTTGAAAAAAATGGATAGATTGGTTGTGATGTTTTTAGTATTTGTAATAGTAACAACGAGTTTATTTAAATGGCATGGAAGAACATGAAATGGTTACGAGACGTTTTTGTTGACTTTAATTGTATCACGTATCCTCCCTTCATCAAATAAATGAAAAATAATTATTAATTTTTATAATATTTAGTGTCTTAAAAATTGAAGAATTATGTTTTAATGTACTTAGATTTTATAATATTAATAAATAGATAATAAAATTAATAATTATATTTTATTTATCAGAATAAAAATAAAGACACATTAATTCTATAATCCATTTGTTAATTTTATGAGATTCACAAGTATTATAATAAAAACATATAAGAATTTTCGAAACTTAGCAAAAGCCATAAGTCATAATTTCTCGCCTAAATTTGTAATTTTTCCGAAGAACATAGAGCTTCCCATATTAAACTTGCACTCGATTAGTTAACTCGAAGTATTGGAGATTGAGAGAGGTTTGACCCCCCCAAAAACACCCAAAAAAAAAGGCATAAAAGGGCAAATTGACTGTGATAATTCGTTTTAAGAGTAATGTTACCTACACATCTATACTCACTCTCCTACTCTCATCTTATTCTCCTTTTTATGTTAAAAAAATTTGATGGCTTAACCATTTCTTTAACAAATAAAAAAGCTTTCTTTATGGCCCCATAAGAGCGCCAAAAAGAAAAATCTTACCGCCAAAATCAAAGAAAAAAATACGAGAGAGACGAAAACTAGGCCGACTGTTAGGATTAGACTGCACATGTGCAATGCAAAAATGTAGAAAGAAAATAGAAGAAGATTAATGGATATCAGAAATTTTTACATAAAAAACTCTCCTTAATCTTAGA
>JANHAO010014526.1:0-15266 GCA_026873985.1 Saraca asoca
GGGTCCCATTTTTTTACGTAAAGAAATATAATCACTTTTTGTAATGCACATATCCAACAATTGGCAATTCAGTTTGTCTTCTTCTTCTTCTTTTTTATGGACATAGAAGAGTTCCAAATACCAATTCATAAACTAAGTGCTCAAAATATCAACTCATGAAGTTCTAACATCTGTTTATAAAATTTAGTTCTCAAAACGTCGAACTCATGATGAGGTGGCTTGGGACTAGAGTTGGAAGCCTTGGTATTGCTTGGAACTTCACTAGTTCAGTGGTCTCCATTAGCTCCTTATGCCTTGTCAGATCAAGCCACTTACGGTCAACACTTGTATTCCATTTAATGACATCCTGCATTGATAAAGAAATGAGATCAATGGATAAAACAGAAAAATCATCAACAGGGCACATCATAGCTTAAAAGATATTAAAAATTATTATTCCATCTAAATCAATGCTATGTGTGCCATCATGAATGTGCAGTTTGGTCTTAGCCAATTTTAGCAAGGGCCTTTGCAATATCAACATTTCTGGTTCCTTGGAAGTGTGGGCAAATTCTCTTTGAATGACAATGGACATGTCTTCCCCCACACTTATTTCCTTATATTCGCTATTAGGAAATGAAGAAGTAGGAATTAGAGGGGCAGCACTAACAGCTTCAAGTTGAAGGGTATTTTCTTCTAATTCTTTTTCTTTTTCTAAAGACCCTTCATCTTTTAATTTTTCTTCTTTTGCTGGTGCCAACTTCTCTTCTGCATCTATTTTTTTTCTGGTTTAGCTTCTTCTTCTTTTGATGCTTGCTCTTAGCTTCCATTGGTTGAAAATCTTGATGGCTATTGCATGGAAGGAATGGATTCTGCTAAAAGGATTGCAACATCACCTGGAAGTGTAGCAAATTCTTTCAAAGTAGCATCATTATTTCCTAATGAATGAAGGAACTTAGAACATATATCATTATTTCCTAAAGGTGCAGAATTATCACAGCATGCAAGATCACATCTCATGTATGCAGAAATTTCAGCACATGCAGCACACTTGCTATCCTTATCACAACATGCAAAACATCTAACACAATTAACATCTAGAAATCCTTTAATTTCAGGGAATTCAGCAAGCATATCATCATGTACAACATTATCATGCATATCACATTCAACCAAATTAGAAAATTCATTATTATGCATATCAATGGTATGTAATTCAAAAACTATATGCTGCTGTTCTAAAGGATGGTTAATTGTTTAAGGAGGGACAGAATACTCAATCAAATCATGTTCTGCATGAAGCTTAATATAATTGTCTTTAACTAATTTAGCAACTAGATCCATTTGGTTTGCACTACATTCAGCTTTAGGTTCTACTGATTGGGGTTCAGGCTGCTCATCTTACAAGGTCTAGCCAAGACCTTGTGTTTGCAACTGATTCATTGAGGAAGCCACTTGTCCAATTTGAATTTCTAGGTTCTGTTGTGTGGCTTCTGTTCTTTACTAAAACTGAAGGGTATTAGCTGCTATTTGCTTAATCAAGTCCTCCAATGTAGGTTCAGGTTGAATAGCTATTGCAGGGTCTTGTTCATGCTCAAATGGTTGCTGCATTTGCTGGAATTGCCCAGAATGGTTGTCATATGGCAGATTGGAAGAATTTGTCCATTCATGGTCATATGTACTAGGAATTGGCTACTGCTGAAATTGGTTAGAATTGTAGTCTATCCATCCATGATCATTTGTAGTAGGATATGTCTCATAAGTTTGTCATTGCTACTGATGGTATTTGATAAAATTGCAGTTCATCCATCTAGGGTCATATGCATTGGAATATGGCTCATAAAATGGCCGCTACTACTGGAATTGATATTCACCAGGAAAAATGTTTGTTGTAGTAGCTTGGGGTCCATAATGGTCATCTTGAAGTGCAGGACCCTGGTCTATTGGATGGTCTAACCAAGAATAGATTTTTGGGGACTGAAATTGGTTTTGCACTTGTCTCAGCACAAATTACTTAACTAAGGAGGCCAACTCCTCCGATCTATTCTCCATTGTCTCAAAATGACAGTCCTTTATATTTTAGGTGTAATTACAGGTAAAGGACTACTAGAGGACCTCATCATTCAACATGCAAGGGTGTAGGGTGTAGGAATACCAGATATTACAGCCAATAATACTACACTAAACTAAAAGAAAAAAAAATGAAGAACAGATAGAAAACTAGAAAACACAACAACATAACCAAAAAACACAGCAACACAACAACAATGTAACTTGATTAACTAGTCTTCTCCTAAACTTCTAAGTAAATTCAGAATCAATTTTAATAGATTATATTAGGAAAAAGAACTAGCAATCAAACACTACACTACACTACACATACTAGGCTAAAAGAAGTAGTAGAAAACTAAAAGCACAGAATCACAACAACAAAGATAAAAACCATTCACAATAAGAAATGTAGGGTACAAGAATATTAGAAACGCAACAAATGACACTACACTACACATACACTACACATAAGAGGCTAAAATAATGAAACAAGACTGAAAATACTATAACATAACAACTAAGGCTAAAAATCACTTAAAACACATCTAATTACTATATCTATATATTTTTAAAAGTTACTAGACCATCACCACTCAAAAACTACACATATAGGGACCCTAAAAATCAAATAAAAAATCTTAAAAAAAAGAAAAATTAGTCTAAATGAAGGAATTTGGCCAAAATAGCTAGGCACTCACAACAAAGCTAGTGAGCCTTGATCAGCACATTGAATTCTATTTGTCCACCAAATTTCAACTCATTCCAAGATGGTGGTTCTACTAAGGACCAATGCAATAGTAGTGGAAAAACAGAAACCGAAAACAAGGCAAAAACAGGGGAAAAGACAAAGGCAACTGCAAAAAAAAAATGTTAGTGATGTTAGTAGATAAAACACTCATAATATGATTGATAAAATCAAAATGATCCCCAGCAACGGTGCCAAAATTTTATGCTGTCAGTTGTCGTGACCAAATTAAATTAGAAATTTATAATATAGGATTGCACACTCTACTTGTAGCATAGAGCAACACCAAGTCGAATCCAAGGATCATTTTAGGATGATGTTATAAACCAAATTAGGAGATGTAAATGGGGGGGTTTCGGTAGAATTAAAACTAATAGAAAACTGACAAAATATGCAACTACAAAATAGAAACAAAAATAAAGATAGACAAGCAATCAGCCAAGGGAATCAACTTGAGACTAATGCTTCATAGATCACTAAATATTCATTCAAATGTTGTTAATCATAACAAGGATCCCTGAAATGATTAAGAAGTTTCATGCAAAACTAAGCCATAAGCAATCCATTAAGATCTCAATGCATTACTTAGTTTCCCTATCATTTTCTACAAGTGATTATCAAGATCTCAATAACCATATCAATATCTAAATTAAATGGATCCGCTTAAGTCAGATATTGCAATAAAAATAGAGAGAAAGGGAAGAGAAGTGATCAGCAATTGGATGTGAAAATGAAGGAGCAAGATCTCCACTTTAATCTTCAAGTGTCAACCCTTGGATGATTGCAAGATTTAACCTTCCGTGGAGGATGAAAAATACAAAAAAGAGGGGAGCAAAATCTTGCTCTCAGCCTCACAAAAAACACACCTAAAACTACACTAAAAATTGAATTAAAAGGACTCTTTCCAAATGGTTTCACTTAGGTAGAAAAGGAGGAGGCAGCATGCTTACTGGGAGTAGGTAGGAGGCTGACAGGTTGCTTCTACCACTGCCATTGCATATGGAGCTCAACGTAGACTACTTTTTTGACTTTTGTTTATTTCCTTTAGGTCTCCAGTTGGCTGAGTATGGATTGGATCAAGAGATGGTGCAATGGACTCAAGATCCATGCCAATTTGGGCCAAGAAATTCTAGTTTTGCAATAGCCCATTTTCACAGCATTCTGCCATTCTTTGCAACTCCATTTTGATGCCCGATTTGCTATTTTCAAGTCTGGAAGTCTTCATAAGAATTGTGTATTTATGTCTCTGATTGCATTTAGGATTTGTTTCGCCTCATTTGGACATTTATAGCTCAAGTTATGGTCTAGTAAATGCATGAAGGTCGGGCTGCCAGGGATAGAGCTGAGATAGTATTCTAGTTCTGATTTCATCTCCAATTTTGGATGGCCAATAGTGTGATTCAACTTCTTCAATCTTCATGAAAGTTGTATATCTATCTCTTAGATTTCCTACAAGATAATAATCACATTAATTGGATAAGTGTGGCTCGAGATATAGCCAAAATATTGAAACTACTCAAAATGGCCAATTATGTAGAATTTTGTAAAATGATGCCAATTGACTCCACACTATAAAAACATGCTAACATAGCTGGAAGTAATTCATTTTGGCCCTTAAAATACTAAGTATGAGGATAAATAAATGCATCAAATATTGTGTTATCAGTGACCTACGACCCTAATGAGTCATTTAGTACTCCCGTTTGTTTCATGTGTGCCTCTACGATTCTCAACGGTGGCTGGAAATAATTGCTCCTAATTTCGGCGCGCATGCACTGCATCATTATGAGTTGGCCACTATCCTTCCTAGATTGTTGGATCATGCGTAACTATTAGGCCTTTTGATTAGACGATAGGATTGTGCCCCTTTATAAACTGAGAATGCCTTCTCTCTCCCTCTCAACTTGCCACTCGAAAACTTCTAGAGTATCAATATCCTCTGCTCATCTGCTTCCTGGATTACTATGACAGCCTTTCCTCTGCCAGTTTTCATCACCTTTCGTCCATTTTTCTGGACGTTACCCAAGCTTTTTGAACCTTTTGTCACCATAAACCATGGTATGTTCCTTCTAGCTTTACATCTCTTCTACGTTTTCTTCCTTTGTAGGAAATAGAGGACTTGGTTATGACTGGTTAGGAGATGGTGACATTGATAGGTAGAGATGATTTAGATGCTTAGTTTTGTTTGGAATGAAATAGTTGGGTCATTGGTAGGCTTTAGGATTTTGGACATCAATTTTAATTTTTTGAGGTTCTATGATTTGGCTGGAGGGTTCCCTCTGTTTGCCGGAGCTTGGGTTGTCAACGCGGTGACATAGGGTGTGCATGGCCTACAATGTAGGGGGTCATTAGCCCTAGTCTCGGTATGGTTTGCCCTCAGTGGCCTGACTAACCTTTCTTTCTTTGTGTAAATGGGAGCAAGCCATGCACATCGTCACCATATAATTAGGAGTGAGGATGACAAACTTGACTCATCCTAGAGTGCAAGGATCGTACAACATATTGACAAAGTGACCTCAAGGGGAAGAGAGATCTTTACGGACATGAGCACTCGTCTGGGGCACATCGAGGATCAAGGTGCCGCTGTGGACCAACGCCTCGACCATCACGTATTTAAGTTGCATTCTTCCACTATGTGTCTTCGTGATGTCCAAACTATAATTCAATCATGTCAGATCCCCAAAGGGTACAATGCTATGGTTCTCACTTTGGATGATTATGCTCCTCATCCTTCTAGGGGCTTTATAGCTTTCCGCACCTTATAGCAGGGTTACGATTCCCCGTGCAACCCTTCATGGTTAATTTTTTGAACAGAATAAAACTTTGTCCATTTCAACTTATACCAAACTCATCTCATTAGCCCTTATCCATATAAGCAATGGTAAGCAATGGTCTTCCTCCATTGTCACCCAAAACTTTGTGCTATTTGTACGATCTGAGGTGCACGAATTCGAAAGATGGGCTTTATTAACTCTCAGTTAGGCAGATGCCATATAAGAGCATCTTGCTGAAGGGAGATGTTAGGGGAAAGTCCAACCCGGGGCACTATAAGTTGCATTGGTTCTATAGCTCGTGCCCTTCGTTGTGCTACCTCAAGAATTTTGATTTTGTTCTTACTCCAGATAGGTGGACTAGGTGTGAGTAAACTTAATAACCTTTTTGATATTTGCTTCTGATTCTGATTTTTACTTGATTTTGTAGATGGAGGTAAGCGGCTTAAACTAGGGGCCAAGGAGTTAGGGTTGTAAATCAGTTCTTGACGTCTGAGGACCTTGAAAATAACTTTTGATTTAATGAAAGCCTCCCCTACTATTACAAGCTTGCCTCGACACAGGGTGTCGAGGTCACCAGGGAGGTAGGCATTCGCTATTTGACAGAGCTTAGGCCCACAAACTTTGATGACTACGACAAGGTGATGAAGTTGATCCTTAGACGTGTGTCGAGGTCACCAGGGAGGTAGGTATCCGCTATTTGACAGAGCTTAGGCCCACGAACTTTGACGACTACGACAAGGTGATGAAGCTGATCCTTAGGACGCTCCCTTTAGACAGTGAGGATGAGGCCCCTCTAACTCGTGAGGTTGATCTTGCTCCAGTCATCATAGAATAGCCCCCAACCCCTGAAATTGAACTGACTCCAATCATCACGGATCAACTAGCAGCTTCTGTTATAATTTCTTCACTAGAGCTAGCCCCTCAACAACGACCTAAGGAAGTGGTCGTAGCCGATGTTGCTACTTCTTTTGTCCCTCATCGCAAGAAGTGGAAAGTTATCAAGGGGAAGAAGAAGGTGACTCCTTGCAAACGAGTAGCGTCTGAGGCCAAGAGTGCGAGGCCGTTAGTTGAGCTTGGTTCCAAAACATAGGGGTATGCTCAGGCCTTCGTTAAGAACCTTAGCACAATCTTGGGATACAACAGCAAAGTTAGTGTGCTGGAGGCCAAGGACTTCACTATAGGGCAGCTGGTTGGGTTTGAGGCTCGTCACGGTTTGGTGGTAAGTATTGCTTCTTGCCTTAGCTATCATATTTGTTTTCAAGTCTAATCTCATTGCTTATTCTTGCAAAACTTGCTGACATTAATAAAGATTGAGGAAACACTTAAAGGCCAGGACAACGAGAAGTCTGCTCTTATGGATGAGCTAGCTATTTGAATCGTCGAGGTCTTAGAGCTCAAGGAGAAGGTTAAAGAGCTGGAGAGTACTTTATTTTGTGAGGTGGAGTATCATCAGATCACTGAGATAAACTTTGGCCTCACCACCAATGACCTAAATAAGGCAAGAATAGAGCTGGATAAAGTCTAGTCGTGAGTGTAGCTAGCAATGAAAGTGGCCGACACCGGCGACCAAAATACGAGATCCATGGACCAATGAGCTGAGGCTACTGTTGGAGAACTGGAGGTACTGAAAAGAGGACTTAAGCTTGCCAAAGAAGAGGCAGCTAAGACCAAAGTGGAAACATCCTCGCTGAGGGCAGAAACAACCAGGAAAACAAGGACCAAGACTTGTGCTTCCTTCTTCTACACCTTGTAGGGAGGCACCCTGAGCTAGATTTCCCTTTCTTTAGGCCTCAAGCCCTCAAAGCTATGGAACATTGGGAAAGGAGAGCTATGAGGAAAGGACAGAGTGCTGAGGTTGAAGTTCCTCCTGTCGAAGCTACCGTTCAAGGGGAAGGTAGCTCTCAGGTTGCTGATGATGCTCCAGCGATTGGAGTTCCTAATGCTCTGGCTTCTGACCCTCTGCTTGATGAAACCTTAGCTCCTAAAGCTCTAGCTTCTTAGAATATGAACTTTGTAACTTTGTTTTTCTTTATTTGCAAGACTTATAAAAAACTTTGTAGATAATTTGTATGAAATGACTTTGTTGTGATGGAAGCTGAACACATTTTTCTTCATTTTTCTCATGCTTGAATGTGCAAACTCGTTTGCTTATAAGAATTTGACATGCTGTATCAACTATTACTGTATTGTATAATACATAACTTTACATAGAGCTCTCTGCTCCAATCTTATTCCACAAAGAATTTAAAGAAATATATATACATTTACAGGAAACCAACTCTTGCACACCAAGGCACTTATTAGTAATAATGGCAGAGGTGCTTGGCATTCCAAGCTTGAGGGAACTCCATTCCATTCATGTCCAATAGATGATAAGCTCTATCACTCATGACCCTTTTAATGAGGTATGGACTCGGTCCTAAAGTTCCTTCACTAGGTTTACGCACTCTAGGAAGGACGAGGCACAAAATGAGATCACTGGGCTTAAACTTCCAAGCTTACACTCTGCAATTGTAATACCTCGCTATGTGCCATTGGTGGGCTACAATCCTGAGTCTAGCTCTCTCTCTTGCTTCCTCCACAAGGTCTAGGTTCGTAGCAAGTAGTTGCTCATTGTCCTCTGGGTCGAAAGTAATTCTTCACTGCATCTCAACCTTAAGTTCTATTGGAATTATTGTCTTGCATTTGTATACCATCGAGAAGGGGGTATCCTTAGTGCAGTTGCTTGGCGTGGTCCTATTGGCCTATAGTATAGCTTGCAATTTGTTCACCCAGGCTCCCTTTTTAGCTTCTAGCTTAGTTTTCAAGATCTACTTGATGATCTTGTTGATGGCCTCTACTTGCACATTGGCTTGTGGATGGTCTACGACTGTAAAGCATTTAGTCATTTTAAGGTCATCACAAAACTTGATGAACTACTTACTAGTAAACTGAGTCCCATTATCGATCATGATCTATTGAGGGACTCTGAACCTATAGATGATGTTGTTCTACATGAGCTTTTCAACCTTGGAGGATGAGATTTCAACAAGTTCTTTCACCTTTGCCCACTTGGTGAAGTAGTCCACAACCATTATTGCATACTTGCAACTTCCCTGGCCTTTTGGAAGCAGTCCAATTAGATCTATCCCCCAAATCGCAAACGGCCATGGATTGATCATTTGCTTCAGGTAGGCTGGTAGAGCTCGTGGCACCTTTGCAAACCTCTAGCATTTATCACACCTCTTGATGAGGTCCATAGCATCTTGCTTCATAGTCGGCTAGTAAAATCCCTATGAAGAGCCTTTTATGCCAAAGACAGCCCACCAGCATGATTTTTGCAATGACCTACATGAATCTCCTCCAAGACAGTGTTGCAGTCTTTGCCATCTATGCATCTTAGAAGTGGAGTCGTAAACCCTTTCTTGTAAAGTATGTCAGCACAGATGCAATATCTGGCTACTCGAGTTCGCAGACATCGTGCCTCGAGTTTATTTTCTGGTAACTTCTCATTCCATAGGTAGTCTAGGATTGAATTCATCCAAGAGTTGGATGTCGTGGCAACTGCCATCACAATATCTTGATGCTCAATACTCGGGGATGGAAGGATATCTACTGGGATCATTCCTATGAGATCAGGGATCGTCAACGGTGGACAGACAAGCTAAAGCATCAGCATGCTCATTTTGGGCTCACAGAATCTGATTGATCTTGAATTGCCAAAAGGAACCTAACAACTCTTGGACTCTTTGAAGATAGCTTATCATACTCTGCCCTCGAGCTTGCTATTCACCCTTCACCTGGCAAATGATGAGTTGTGAGTCACTAAAAATATTTAATCTCCCAGTGTGCGCCTCTTTTGTTAGTTGCAAACCCGCTAATAAGGCCTCGTACTTAGCTTTATTGTTAGTGGTTTGAAAGCCAAATCTTAGAGCACAGAAGACCTTGTGCCTCTAGACTGATGAGAAGCATCCATGCTCCAGCCTTTTGGTCACTGGATGACCCATCCATGAACAACTCCCACCATGAAGTCTTCAGGACTTCTACCTCCTCTTGTATAGGACCTGTGAATTCAGCAATGAAATCAACCAGTGCTTGTCCTTTGATGGCTGTTTTAGGTTTCTATTCGATGTCAAACTGAGTGATCTCTATTGCCCATTTGAGCAGCCATCCTGAGGCATCCATCTTTTGTAGGACTTGTCTCAGCAAGAACTACATGAGGACCCTGATGCTGCAGGCCTGGAAATAAGGTCGCAGCTTCCTTGAGGCGAAGACCAGGTAATAGGCAAGCATCTCCATGGGTGAGTATCTAGTTTTAGTATCCAACAATCTTTTGCTTAGACAATAGATGAGGAGTTAAGTTCCTCCCTCTTGTTGTATTAAGGCCGCGCTCAAGATGTGGCAGGATACTCCTATGTATATAGTCAAATTTTCACCCTCTTTTGGCTTGGAAAGGAAAGGTGCTTATTTGAGGTATGTCTTGAGGTTTTGAAAAGCAACCTCACACTTTGAGGTCCATTCAAACTTCTTTGCCTTTTTAAAGATGTCAAAGAAAGGAACACATTTGTCCATTGCTTTTGAAATGAATCTACTAAGCACAACAACCTAACCATTTAAGCTTTAGGCATCCTTTGGATCGGTGGTAGAACGCATATCAAAGAGTGCTCTGATTTTCTCTAGATTCACTTCAATCCCTCTATTATTGACTATGAAGCTGAGGAATTTAACTGAGGCCACTCCAAATGAACATTTGTGTGGGTTTAGCTTCATCTGATACCTTCTTAGGGTTCAGAACATCTCATCTAGGTTATGAGCATAGACGACGAGTTGTTTAGATTTTACCAGCATGTCACTAACGTATGCCTCCATGGTCTTGCCAATCTGTTCTTGAAACATTATGTTTATTAATTGCTAGTAGGTTGCCCTCGCATTCTTAAGCCCAAAGGACATTACCTTAAAGCAGTACAAACTGTGATCAATAATAAATGAGGTATGCTCTTCATCATGCACGGCCATCAAAATTTGATTATATCCCGAACAAGCATCCATGAAGCTGAAGAGTTCATGTCCTGTCGTCATATCTACAAACTGGTCTATCCTTAGCAAAGGGAAACTATCTTTGGGGCATGCTTTATTAAGGTCAGTAAAATTAATACACATTCTCCACTTCTCGTTCTTCTTCTTTACAAGGACGAGATTGGCCACCCTAATGGGATAATGCGCTTCTCGAATGAAGTCATTCACTAAGAGCGTATCCACCTCTTCTTTAAGCAGCACATAGCGCTCAGCAGCCATTGGTCTTCTCTTTTGGCAAACTGGCTTGACTAGGGGACCAATATTCAATCTGTGCGACATCACATTCGGGCTGATGCCCACTATGTCTTCATGATTCCAAGCGAAAATGTCCACAGTTGCCTTGAAAAAATCCATCAGTTGTATCTTTATATCGGGGTGGTAGACATTTCCTCAACTTGAGGCATCTTTCTTCATCCTCTTCACTAACTCACACATCTTCAAGCTCTTCGACTGGTCCGGTGGCTCACTCAGTGTCCACCTCTCGAGGGTCAAGGTCATGACTAACCCTTTTTACGCTCGCTGCCCAGGGTTCTCTACCAAACACCACATTCACTTTCTTCCCTTGAACCTCGAGTTTGACTGCGTCTTTATAGTAGTGCCGGGCTACTTGCTGCTTCCCTTGTATGCATCTGACTCCATTCAGTGTTGGGAATTTAATGGTAAGGGTCTTGATTGACGCCACCATATTAAAATCATTCATGGCGGGCTGCCCCAGTACCACATTGTAGGCTAAGAGACATTCTATAATCAGAAAGTCTACCATAATAGTTGTTTGTTTATCGGGGTCCTCCAGAGTAAGTGGGAGTCTGATTGATCCCATTAGGAGTATCCCATCTCCTGTGAAACTGTAAAGGGGCTCAGGCGATGGGTCCAGTTGACTCGTGCTCACTCCCATCTGGTTGAAGCACCCTTTGTACATCACGATCATAGAGCTCCCAATATCAACAATTATCCTTATCACCTTCACATTGTCGATCTTTGCTCAAATGATAATTACGTCATTATAAGGATAATGAATCCCTTGTACATCTTCCTCCATGAATAGGATGCCATCCGAAGGTATCTTAGCCTTCTTGGTGAGCTTTTCATATTTCACATGACTCACCAGAAAGACACGATATGCTACTCGCACATTGCGATCGTGTGATCGGTTTAAAGTACACATAATGTGAGGTCCACCATGTATTGTAAAGATAGTCCTCATGGAGGGTGCTTCCTTACACTTCAGAGTTAGGTGGCATTATGGTGTAGGCTATTGAAGATGCGAGGGTTGTTGCCCCAGAGAACTCAACACATAATCTCTTAGGTAGCCTCTTTTAATGAGGTCCTCAATGGTATCCTTTAATGCCTAGCAATCCAACATGTTGTGCCTGACTTTGCTGTGATAAGCACAGAATTTATTGCAGTTCCTCTTCTAAATAGGGTCTCTTAGGGGCTTGGGTCTGCCAAAGTCTTCATTATCCCTCTCAATCCTATAGATCCTGTTTGGAGCATCCGACAAAATAGTGTAGGCATCGTAGTAACCTCAAGGATGAAACTGTTCGCTCTGGGCCTTTTTCGCAGTTTAGCCTCCAGAGCCCCCCCTTCTAGCCTTCTTTCTTGCTCTCACCTCCACTTCTTTTCCTACCTCGGTTGGAGGTAATTGCCTCCTCCTTCTTGCCTAACTTCTTAGGATCGAAGGTTTTTTCCTATCGGATCTCCTTAATGGCTTGCTCATAGAACTCACCTAGGCTCTTAATAGGGGACTTGTATATATCCTCGTATAATTTTCTATCTTTTTAGAGTCTAGCTGATATTGCCGTGAGGACACTCTCATCCCACAAGTTTTCTACATTGCTAACCTCTTGTCGGACCCTGGTGATGTTGTCCTTGAGTGATTTATCGTTCCGCTGGAAGACTATGGCTAAGTGGTAGGAGGGGGTGACTTGCTTCTTCAATGCCTTATACTGGTTGAGGAGCTTCATTTGACATTCCTCCCAACTCCTTATGCTATGAGCTGGGAGGCTTCTAAACCATGTCCACAGCACCTCTCTAAGCATAGCCGGGAAGACTCGGCACTTCACTAGTGGATTGGAAGTTTGCAGGTCTATTTGGACGTTAAAAGCATCCAAATGGCTATAGGGATTGGTATCCCCATTATAGAGGGGGATATTTGGAATTTTAAACCTGTAGGGAAGGGGCTCTGTTTCAATTTGGCTAGAAAGTGGAGTTCTCCCCTTGTGGGACTCTTGGTTCCCTTGGGACGCAGAGTTCTTCTCTAACTGTTCTATTCCTTGGAGCAGTTTTTTGACCATTGGATCTCAGGACTTAAACTGGTGACTGGAAGTCCTACAACTCCTTTCGTCTTGCTTACTATGGGAATGTTCATCAGAAGTTTTATGCCCTTTATAGTGCTTGTGGCTAGATGAGTCACCATTCACCTCTTGCTTGCTGTCAGTCTTGTGCGAGCTCTCACCTCGGTGTGAGCTTTCACCTCATTGGTCATCTCCCTTGTCCTCCCAAACTCGATGGACTTTGAACCTTAATCACGAATTGGATGAATGAAGTGAGCCAACTTGGTGATGCTCGACCCTGATTTGCTCTTCGTGCTGAGGCCTTGGCTGGCGTTATCCACCCTCAGGTACAACCGCTTCACCTTGCCTTGGTGCACCTTGGGTGTGAACTTGAGCCAACGCTCTGACCATATCGACTAGCTCTTTCACGGTATTCTCTAGTGCTTCTCGATGCCGGTCAAGTACTTCTTGGCGCTGTTGCCATGTTTAAGTTTCATCGGCTTTAGGAGCCACGAACTGTTATAGAGTGAGTGAAGTGGTGCCAGCGTTGGGGCTTGTCGTAAGGGTAGCTGTGTTTCGCTATTGTGTCTAACCTTCAAGTTGGCCAGTGGGAACTTCTGCATTCTAGTTGTTTTTCCTCTTGCCATTGTACTTAAAACAACTTGGAATAATCTATCAGGAATGGAAGAACAATGAATGTGCAGTGAGGGCCCTTCCTCTAGTGCCAAAATGTTGACACCAAAATTTGGTCAACTGATTTGAGTCTAATGTTACCTCTAACTGCAAGTAGAATATAATAGAAAGCAAAAAAGAGAGATAGCAAACACCAAGAGTTTATCATGGTTCGGCTAAAGCCAAGTTGGCTCCTATGTCCACATTGATCTTTGTTTGTTTACTAACGAATTGTTTTATAGAGCTTGAATACAACTGTAGTATTTTCTCACAGTGCTTTCTTAGTATTCTGGCGAGTTTCTGCATGTAAGTTTTTTTTTTTACGATGTCCATCCTTTCCTATTTATAGAAAGGGGGAGGGTTATAAGTGTAATTTTACAAACAACAAAATGATTATTTTCGTCGCTTCGGCCATTTAATGCTTGATGTTGGGCAATTAATGCTGGGCAAATCATTGTCGGATTTCCGAGGAGCTAATGTCTAGGATTGGATGCTAAGCTGTCAGTTTGAGACATGTACCTTGCCTGGTCATTTTCCTCAGGGGCAGTAGGCTTCTCGTTGACGGGTTCGATGAAGGGTTGAGATTCCTCTCAGCGAGATACATTCCTTGCTGTAACATTGAGTGACACTTTTAGCTCATGCCCAATAACTTGGAGTCCTTGCTGAGTGACCTTGATCCTCCAAACTGGGCCTCCCTCTGATTAGCTATGCCTCTTATTGGATCTTGACCGACCCAATCTATGTTTTCAAAAAATGCCCACAAGAGGACCCATGAAAAGTTTTAGGAAATGTTTTAAATGAACTAACTTCATAGACCAAATTATTCTAACAGTTTGTTATCTTAAATCTTTGCTACGTAGCTGAAAATGTTTTCAACTTACTTATTGCAGTGATCTTAATGAGCAAAGACACTGTTTGAATTTTACGTTACTTTAGGATTTGGTTTGTGTGAAAGTGGAAGGCTAAAAAGTGGAGAGGATTGTGGAATAGGGTGAAAGCGAGATCAGGTAATTCTCTTTTTCTAATTCTATTTTTTTCTTGCAAAATTCTTACTTTTCTTGGCCTTTGCTATTTTCTTTTCTTCTTTGCCTTTTAATGAGTTTGAGAGGTTGACACTTTTGCAAGTAACTGATATCTGATTCATAATATGTTAGATTGATATGTATTGTGCGGTTTGCATGGTTAGAACATACGTGTTTTATTTTATCCAATTTTTAATGAAAATAGCATATAAAAAGATATAAAAAAATGCAATTTTTTTTTTCAATATCGGACACAAATTCATACTAGAGAAAACCTAATATTACCCGAAGTGTCATGAATAAATGTTTGTTCAAATCTCTGAGTGAGAATACTTCACCGTTTTATGTTTATAAAAAGCATAAATAATATAATTATGAACCAAGCTGGTTAAACAAAAATTGTTTCTAAGAATTAAGGTTGCAAAATATATAACAGATATTAATGTAATATATGTATTTATTATTATTATTATTATTATACATGAGTGAAAAAGCTCAAAATGCTATGGGGCGTTTGCCAAAATTCAAAAACGGGTTAACATGGTGTAGTTGTTTTTTTTTAATTTATTTTTATGTGTTTGGTAAACTTTAAACATTAAAAATTTAATTTTAATTTGTTTTAATTTTGAGTAAAAACTAATTAGTTGTTTTCCTTTTAATCTGTACTTATTTAATCAAAATCTTTCTTTATTTT
>JANHAO010014527.1:0-15268 GCA_026873985.1 Saraca asoca
TTATGAGTACTTATTTTCATATGAAAAAATAATAATTATAATATATATTTACAAATAAGCATAATATTTTTTAATATTTGTAAATGTATCCCTATATTTTTATTATTTATGCGTATCTCCCACATGTCGGTGTCCTGTATTTTTTGAAAATGTCATGTCCCTGTGTCCGTATCCGCGTACTGATGTTCGTGCTGTAGCAGAACTTATTGGTCCAATCATCGAATTTTCTAATGCTATTATCGCTGAACTCAAATTAGCCACCAGAAACCATCAGCTAGAGACCTAGGCTGCAAACATGGTGTAGACATCTATTTGATTTTAAATTATAAAAATCAAATTTTATTATTTCTATTTTGCAGTTGCTTTAACACCTCAGCTCTCTTCAATTTTTAGATGCTTGATCTTGGGTTTACTTGATAATATTATTTCCTTCATTTAATTTGTGAAAATATAATGATGTTAATTATATGTTATAACCTTATGATGACTGCTTTCTAATTATAGCTTAGCTGATAATTTTTTTTTAATAAGTAAGTCTTCCATGCGTATTTCGAGGCGCTGCAAATTTTATAAAGTCATAGCATAAAAGTAACCACTTTTTTTATAAAAGCTTACAATTTTTTACCAAATGGAACTTCATATGTACTTTGTGTTTAACAAGCATGCAAAGTTACAATTTAATTAACAAAACTTGCATTAATTTTTTTTCAATTTTATATAAAAATAAATTTTAATAAAAATATTATAAAAATATATATATATTTACAGAAGTTACAAGAACACATATTCATACATAATTTCTTAACTTATTTTCAAATAATTTTATATATCTAATTTAATTTCTATTAATTATATAATTTAAAAATCATATATGAAAAAAATGATGTGATAAATTAATATGTAATAATATTGCAATTCTTGTTTAAAATATTTATGAAAAAAATTATATAACTTAATAAAATAGTTAATTAAATTGATGATATGTATAAATTTCAGGTTTTGTATAGTTTCGTGGTTTGATTTTTAACTTTTTAAATTTGTTGAGGATAAAATGCAATCACCCTAAAATTAAAGGGAGTTATTTCTATTTTTCTCTATAAAATATTTTCTTTTTAGGTTACCTATATCATATATACAGGCCTTAAATCAAGTTTGTTTTCATTGTATTGATTATACGTAATTGCAAATTACAATTTTATGTTAATGTATTCTAAATTTTTACTAAAAAAATCATCATAATTTGAATAATTTCTCTTTTTTACATTTTATTTTTTAGATGATCTTTTAATAAGAAACTTTAACAAAAGTTATTTTTTATGCACAAAAAATCATTGATACATTTTAAATTTATAATTTTTATTTTAACTTTTATTAATCCAATCCCTCAAATAGATTTCACATAGTATAATAATTATTATGTAGCTAAAAAATATTTATTTTTTTAGTACATAAAATTTGAAAAATGAATTAAAAAATATTATAAATAATTATTTTATTTATTTAATAATATTTTTCAATAATAGTTTATGTGTGTGAATCTTGTCTTAGAGAAATTTCTTAGTTCTCTCTACGGCTGGAAAAAGGTTAGATGATGTATCATGGCCTATGGCCTACATTTATGCGGCGGACTTTTACGGATTTGTACGTATCGGTCAATTTAGTGCTAAACTAGCTTTAAATCCACGAGCCTAATGGACTAGGCCGTATTATTTTACGGATTGGATCAGATAATAGTTGATTCGTTTAAATGCGAATCTAAAGTCCGTTTAGACCCGCATCCGCGCGAACCAAGCCCGTTCCGTGCTAACCGATCCGTTTAGCACTCCTAATCATATGATGTAGACTTCACTTTATATTTCATTGGAGTTGAAATTCTCACAAATCCTTTTTTTTTTTTTTGTACATTAACAATGCAGAATTAGGTTTTTTCTTATGTTTTATATGCATTGAGCTCATCTAATATGAAAATAATGTACTAATATTATTTTTGTTTGTCAATAATGCAAATATTCAGTTACTCCACCACCACATTGTGAAACCAAAACAAGCGACTCAGCTGAACCCGAAGTCCATATGAGCGAGCCCAACAAAAGGGCATTAAATCGTGGCCAAAGTTCGGCCCACATCATTCCCGGTAAAGCTACCGGTTCATCCGAACAAAATTTCCCAAGCTTAATAGCGACAAATTGTGAAACAAATGAATGAGGATAGGGAAGGAGCTGAGAATTCAAATTCAAGCAGGAGCAGCCGTCGGCGGCAACATCCAACGAACCTTTCAAAGCCTCCATAATTCCAATGCCATCGACTGCGCCGCTTATGGCTACGTCATTCAGCACTGCACCGACCACCGCCTCTACCGCCAAGCCAAGCAGCTCCATGCCCGCCTCTTCATCTTCTCCGTCACACCCGATAACTTCCTTGCCTCAAAGCTTATTAATTTCTATGCCAAATTCAGTCGCATATGGGATGCACGCAAGGTGTTCGATAGAATTCCGCACAAAAATGTGTTTTCGTGGAACGCTATGCTTATGGGTTACTCCTTTAATGGCTTTTACCATGACGTGCTGAAGCTATTTTCATCTTTTGCGTTCTCCACAAGTGTTGCTCCCGATAATTTTTCGATAACTTGTGTTTTGAAGGCGTTGGCTTCTTCTTTTAATAACTCAAATTCGGCCAAAGAGATTCATTGTTTTGTTCTTCGACATGGGTTGGATTTGGACGTTTTTGTTCTTAATGCTTTAGTTACGTATTACTCAAGATGTGATAAGGTTGGAATGGCACGGGCCGTGTTTGACAAAATGCCCGACAGAGATATTGTGTCATGGAATTCCATGATTGCTGGGTATTCTCAGAGTGGGTTCTACAAGGAATGTAAGCAATTATACTCAGAGATGCTGGGTTCCGCAGGGCTTGGGCCTAATGGAGTAACAGTCGTTAGCATATTGCAGGCTTGTGGGCAGTCAAAAGATCTTTTATTTGGAATGGAAGTCCACCGTTTGGTAAATGAACGTCACATTGAGATGGATATTTCTCTCTGCAATGCTCTGATTGCAATGTACGCAAAATGTGGTAGTTTAGATTATGCACAAGATTTGTTTGAAGAAATGAGTGAAAAGGACGAAGTCACTTATAGCTCAATCGTTTACGGCTATATGGCTTATGGGTTTGTCGACAAAGCCATGGCTCTTTTCCGAGAAATGAGAAACCCAGGATTAAGTACCTGGAATGCTTTGATTTCAGGTTTGGTTCAAAACAACCAGCATGAGCTAGTTTTAGATTTAGTACGTGAAATGCTTGCTTGTGGTTCTAGACCAAATACTGTTACGCTTTCCAGCATTCTTCCTACAATTTCGTATCTCTCCAACCTTCGAGGAGGGAAAGAGGTGCATGCTTATGCTGTCAGAAAATCTTATGACCAGAATGTATATGTTGCAACTGCCATTGTTGATACATATGCAAAGTTGGGATTTCTTAGTGGGGCACAACGGGTTTTTAATCAGTCAAAAGGGAGGAGCTTAATAATTTGGACAGCAATAATATCAGCTTATGCTGCTCATGGCGATGCTATCAAGACACTTGGTCTGTATGATGAAATGCTAGATGTTGGCATTCAACCTGACCCAGTAACATTAACTGCAGTATTGTCAGCTTGCGCTCATGTCGGACTAGTAGATGAAGCTTGGAAAATCTTCAATGCCATGTCCTTGAAATTTGGTGTCCAGCCCCTGGTGGAGCATTATGCTTGTATGGTCAGTGTTTTTAGTCGAGCTGGGCAGCTGTCTGAGGCAGCAGAATTTATTTCGAAAATGCCTATTGAGCCAACTGCTAAAGTTTGGGGTGCTTTGCTAAACGGGGCTTCTGTTTATGGTGATGTTGAAATGGGCAAGTTTGTTTTTGATCATCTGTTTGAGATTGAACCTGAAAACACTGGGAATTATGTGATTATGGCAAATTTATATTCACAAGCCGGGAGATGGGAAGAAGCTGATAGGGTCAGGGAAAGAATGGAACAGATTGGGTTAAAGAAGATCCGGGGCAGCAGTTGGATTTAAACAAGTGAAAGGTCAATATGCTTCACTGCTTGGTGCTTAGGATGTAAGCAAATGGAAGATTCGTTGAGATTTATTTCTTGTTGGAATGATTGCTTGCGTCAACGAGCAGTAGGATAAGTTAAGCAGGAAGAGTTAGAAGATGAGTGTTATTAGTTGACAAGAAACGTAAGATCATCAGCAGCATGGAAGACTTGTTGCAGATGGGTCATTATATGCTGTTTGACATGCATTTCAGCAGAAACAGGTCACTTAAGTTATGAGTTACAAGAACTAGCACCAGTATTTTAGAAAACAAGAATGCAAATCTCCTCCACGTGCTTCGTGTTAAGAATTTGCTTTGTTGTCTATCGCGTGTTGATAGAAAATTTGTGCTTCAAGTTTGCAACATCTAGATGGACCCAAAGCAGTGCACGAGCTAGACTTCAACTTGATTCCTTCATTTCTGGGGTACAGATATAGGTGCATGACTTCCTGTCACAGTATGATAGTTTGATTATCAGAATGTATAGTGTTTGGTTTTTTTGCTCGACACTTAATCGATTAATATTTGAGAATAAGTTAGTCATCCAATCATACACTATCTTAATTTTAAAAATAACAGACAATATTTATAGTTTATATCACATTGATGCAATCATAAATAATAAATTACATAATAAATAAGTAACCAATTCAAATATATAGACAACTAAGTTATTTATATTGACAAACATGATGTGTTCATGTAATTCGATCAAATACAGTTAAAAGTGGATGAATTTTATGGTACAATATTTCAATTAAAGAAGGATTATTTATAAATTAATGCATCAGATGCCTATTTTGGATTACTGGGCACTTTTTAAAAGAACATTCGAAGCCAAAATCTCAATGACATAAGTATATGTATATTTTTTAAGTTAACATAATGACTTTTCTTTTAGCTTAGAAGATATTTAATGCATCATAATACATTGACACAAAGATTAATAATTATGTGCTTATCTATTTGTATTGGACAAGTTTCCTTGGTCAAAATTATATAAATACACTTAAATTGGGAAAAATAGTAAAAATAATTTAGATGTGTATTTTTTTTTTTCAAATTTGTGTTACATATCTTCTCTTCATATTTGATTTTTATGTTAAGTTTTATCCAAATTTGAGTATGTTTACTTGTTAAATTTGGTCACAAATCTCAACTTGTGATGTTAAATGTATGAGGCCAAAAGACTTGGAAATTATTGGCAAAAGAACATATCACATACAAAATTTTATTTAAACATATATATTATTTTGTATTGTGAGTCATCAAAATTATTTGACAAGAAAGAACATGTAATTGATAAAAATATTTCAAAATTCAAATTTAAGAGTAAATTTCGTAAGTTATAAACAACAAAATAACGTGTGTGTGTGTCGATACTTTAGTAGTGTAGTGGTACTTTAGTGCTTTGAGGGTTTTTCCTTTTTCAATGTGTTAGGTTTGAATCCAGAATACTGTGTGTGTGAGAAGTAGCTTATTATTTCTATTATTAAAAAAAAAAAAACATGCGTGTATGTATACACTTTGTAAATCAAGTACTAATAAAAAATAAAATAAATAAATAGAGAGGAGGTGGTTGAGTGATTGAGAATAATAATCCCTATTAATCAAATAATTTATGTTATTTAGTATTTAATATTAATTATGATTGTTATTTAATAATTTAAATTTTCATTGAAATAGGAATATTATTAAATAGATAGCTTATAGCTTCATTGCAAACTCAAGCCAATCAAGTACTAATCATAAATAAATTAAATAAATAGAGAGGAAATGTTTGGTGATATAGAATAATAATCATTATTAATTAAATAATTTATGTTATTTAATATTTAATTTTAAGTAGGATTATTATTTAATAATTTATTTTTCATTGAAACAAGAATATTATGAAATATAAGTTTTATTTTTTGTGGGATTATGATTAAGTAAGAGTTTTATTGCTTGTATGATGAGGATAAAGATGGAACTAAGTTAGGTATAAAATATCAATTGATAGTTGATATTATATATTATTGAATTCAAACATTATTAGTTTATAGTCTTTCTTTCTTCTGTAAGTGTCTTACACTGCAGAATTAAAAATTATGGAGAAGGTTGAACAACAACAGGACACCAGAGTCTTACATTGTAGAATCAAAAGTCATAGAAAAAACTCAACAACAAAAACAAATTGTTGCAATAGATAAATGCATAATATGTTAAAAATAATAAATGCCAAAATTTTAAACTGTGGAAATTAAAGTTTCAACTATAACAAGATAAGATTAGATTAGAGTTTAAGATAAATTTTAAGTCTTTATTTTTTTTTTAATGTAGTAGATAAAGCTTAGTGAAAATATGGTTGATCTATTAGGATAAGCCTTAAGGCTTTATATTTGAAATACAACAGATCAAACTTAGTGAATATAATATAGATTTATTAAAATGAAGTTAAAGATTTTTTTTTTGTCTTATTGGTTTAGTTTTGCCTATAAATATAGATTATTGTAGTTTTTTTTTTTTCAATGCAATCAAAAAGTGAGGAAGAGAAATAAGTTAGCAAGCTTGTGAGTTAGATAGAGTGTAGTTTTTTTTATGTATTGAGTTAAAGTTATGATCAAAGAATTTCTCTTTTCTCATATTCTTTTCTAGAAATATTCTTCTTTTATTTTATTCTTTTGGTTTTTAGTTCCAGCATTTGGTATCAAAGCTTGGTTATGAAATGACGTTAAATTCAATCCAATTGTAACTTCCTGAATTGAATGGCAAAGACTATGATAATTGGAGTGTCCTGTTGATAGTATTCTTCAAATCCTAGGATTTGTAGAATTTGGTGGAAATTGACTATACCGAAATACAAGACTAAAAAGAGGATAAGATAGATGCATTGATGGAGATTTGAAAAAAGGATCAAGAAGCATTATATGTAATTTTTCAAGCCATTGAGGAACTAATATTTGGAAAAATATCATGTGCAAATACAATAAAAGAGACGTGAGATATTTTGTAAAATTTTTACAAAGGTGATGATCGTGTCAGACGAGTGCGACTATAAACACTACGAGGCGATTTTGAGTCATTAAGCATAAATGACTCGGAATCAATTTCAGCCTATTTTGATCGAGTTTAGTTTGTAGTCAACCAATTGAGAGTCAACAGTGAAGAACTTCCAGATATCAGAGCTGTAGAAAAGATCCTGTAATATTTGATTACAAAGTTTAATTATGTTGTTACAGTAATTAAAGAATCACAAGATACATCAACTATGTCAATGGAGAGGTTGATGGGTTCGTTATATTCATATGAGCAACAGATAAATCAGAAAGCCATAAGCTTAAGTCCCACGCAAGCTTTGCAAAGCATAATGAATCACCAAAATCATGAAAGTTGCCAAGGTAGTTGAGGTTGTGGTGGATGAGGATGAGGATAGGGATGTGGAAAAGGTAGATATTCTAATTCCACTAACAAAGAAAATCAAGTGATAGCAATTTTCAAAAACACCGGGGAGGTCATAATGGAACAGGTAACAAATCTAATGTTCAATGTTTTAGATGCAAAAAATATGGACATTATTGAAACAAGTGCTATACCAAGATGTCGAATGAGTCTGCGAAGCATGCAAATACCACAAATGTGGAAGAGAACCTAATGTTCATGTGTAAATCAAATGAACCAGATATGGAGTATACATATACATGGTATCTTGATACTGGGTGTAGTAATCACATGTGTGGAAGGAAAGAGCTTCTCTCATATTTGGATGAAGTTGTATGTGGAGAAGTAAATTTCGGGAATAAATCCAAAATTCCTCGTTGTGGGTAGAGGTGAAATCAGCATTAAATCCAAAGATGACACAAATATTACTATTATTGATGTTTATTTTGTGTCAAGTCTTTATTGGAACTTACTGAGTATTAGCTAGCTTTTTGAAAAAGGACATAGAATTGATATCCAGAATAGAGTTTGCACAATCAAAAGCAAAAATGGCAAAACGATTACAATTGTGTAGATGACAAAGAATTGAACGTTTGCTTTAACCTTGCAAATAGGAATATTGATGAATTTTTCAATGATTTTGAAAGATGAAGAATGATTGTAGCATCTTCAGTATAGTCATTTGAACTTCTATAGGTTGAAACTATTGGCTTAAAAAAAAGATGGTAATGGATTTACTGGTAATTAAAGCTCTTGATCGACAATGTATAGGGTGTATTATTGGAAAACAACACAGAGACTCCTTTCCAGTTGGAAAAGCTTGAAGGGCCAAGCAACATTTAGAGTTAGTGTATACAGACATTTGTGACCCGGTTAAGGTAGAATCACTTGAACATAAAAGGTACATTTTATTCTTTGTGGATAATTTTATCAGAAAGACTTGGGTATATTTTCTTAAAGAAAAAACAGAGGCCTTTCAAGACTTTTGTAAAAAAACAAAATGACTGTTATGTAAAAATCTTGAGATCTGATAAAGAAGGAGTGTTCACTTCAAATGAATTTTCAAATTTCTACAAAAGTTAAGGGATCCAACATCAGTTAATAGCTAGTTATACACCTCAGTAGAATGACATAGTTGAAAGAGAAAACAGAATAATTTTTGAAATGGCCAGGAAAGCTAAAACTATTCTAAAGCCCTTTTGGGTGGAAGTTGTTACTTGTGTTGTATTTTTATTAAATAGATGTCCCACAAAAAGTGTTCTTGAAAGAACCCTGGAAGAAGCTTAGAGCGGTAACAAGCCAGAAGTCTCCTTCTTATGTGTATTTGGGTGTCTTGCATATCCGTATATTCCGAATGAGTGAAGAAAGAAACCGGATGACAAAAGCCAAAAGTGCATTTTCATTGGCTACAATGAGTGACCAAGGGTTACAAATTATACAATACTATAATAAAAGAAGTGATTATGAGTAGAGATGTCTAGTTTATTGAAGATGAAGCATGGGCATGGAATCAAAGAGATAAACAACAATAAGGTGTTATCATAGAAGATGAACCAAAGTCAATAGAAACAAAAAGATCTTTACCTAACAATTCATTCCCCAGAAACTTTTCTCCATCAACAGCAGTTCCGGAGATATTGAAGCGTCTTTAACGAACATGAGTCATGCTAGCTCGTTTGCAAGACTATATGATTACATATGATAATGATCATCAAGATATATCTATTAATGAAACTATTGTGAACTTTTGCCTATTTGTAGATTGTGACCCAATTTCCTATGAAGATGCAATAATTAATGAATGATGGATTCAATAATGCATGATGAGATTTATTCAATAGAGAAAAATAACACATGGGAACTAACTACTTTACCACGTGGGAAGAAGCCTATTGGAGTCAAATATGTGTAGAAGACAAAATACAAGTGTGATGGTCAGGTAGATCGCTTAAAGGTAAGACTAGTTGTAAAAATTTAAAATATTTGTAGCAATTGCTAGATGGATTCTATTCAGATGATTGTAGCACTTGCAACTCAAAACTGATGGAAAATTCATCAGATAGATGTGAAATTAATATTTCTAAATGACTTCCTAGATGAAGAGGTCTATGTTGAGCAACCACCTGGTTAAATGAAAAAACGATATAAGAAACAAGTTTACAAATTAAAAAAGGCATTGTATGGGTTGAAACAAGCACCTTATGCTTGGTATAGCCTGATTGATGCATATTTGCTACGACAAGATTTCCATAAATGTTCTTATGAGTATACCCTATATATCAAGTCAAAACCTAATGATGACCTCATTAGTATTTGTATTTATGTTGATGACTTGATATTTACAGGAAATTGTAAAGAGATATTTGATAAATTTAGGGAGGTAACGACTAGCCAATTTGAGATGACAAACATGGGATTAATGTCTTATTTTTTAGGCATTGAAGTGTAGCAGATTGATGATAACATATTTATTTCCCACCAAAAATATGCCAATGATATTTTGAAGCATCTAAAAATGGAGTTGCTCAAGCCTATCTGAACATCAGTTACAAAATGATTAGAGTTGAAGGAGGAAAAAAGCAGAGAACTTATAAATCCCATATATTTCAAAAGCCTAGTTAGCAATTTGAGATATCTGACTTGCACTAGATCATATATTGCCTATGGTGTGGGGATTATTAGTTAATTCATGGAAAAACCTCGCCAATCACACAAGCAGCAAAATGAATTTTATGGTACATGAGTGGTACCTCTGATGATGGGAAATTTTACTCCTACTCTAACAATTTTGATTTAGTGGGATACATAGATAGTGATTGGGCAGGTGATGTGGAAACTTAGAAAAGTAATTTTGGGTGTGCTTTTTTTTCTTAGACAAGGATCTTTTTCATGATCCTTTCATGATCCTCAAAGAAATAACAAGTTGTTGCACTTTCCACAATAGCAACAGAGTATATGGCCACAGTTTTTGTAGCATATCAAGTAGTTTGGCTTCATAGGATACTTAGTGAATTAATACATGAATAGGCAGGTCTTATGAAAATCATATGTGATAATAAGTCAGCTATTGCATTGGCCAAAGATCTAGTTTTCCATAGGAAAAGTCAGCATATTGGCATCAAGTATCATTATATTTGCGAGTTAGTAAAAAATAGTGAAATTGAACTAGAATTTTATAAGTTTATAGATTAAGTTGCAGACATTCTGACAAAACCATTGAACGTGGATGTGTTTGAGAAACTGAAGATAATACTTGATGTTATTTCAAAATCAAATTTAAAGGAGACTGTTAAAAATAATTTAAATTAAGTTTAAAAAAATGATAAAAATCAAAGTCTTAAGTTGTGAAAATTGAAGCCTCAATTATAACAAAATAAGACTGGAGTTTGAGAGAAGTCTTAAATCTTTATTTTTTTTAATGCAGTAGATAAAGTTTAGTGAAAATAAGGTTAATTTGTTAGGATAAGCCTTAAGGCTTTATTTTTAGAATGCAACAGATAAAGTTTAGTGAAGATAATATTGATTTGTTAGAATGAAGTTAGAGATTTTTCTTCTTATATTATTAGTTTAGTTTTGTCTATAAATATAGCTTGTTTCAATTTTTTGTAATATAATTAAAAAGTGAGGAAGAGAAATAAGCTAGTAAACTTGTGAATTAAATAGAGCGTAATTTTATTTAATGTACTGAATTAAAATTATGATCAAAGAATTTTTCTTTTTTTATATTTTTCTTCAAAAATATTCTTTTTTTATTTTATTCTTTTGCCTTTTAGTTCTACAATGACATGCGCCACATTTATTGCATTGGTTATTTTGATATATGCGGTAACCATGTTGGTGGTGGTTGCCATACTTTTCTTCGATCCGAAGAAGTGGAAAGGAGCATTACGTGATAAAGGCTGTGTTTGGCAAGTCCCAGAAGCTAGCTGAAAGCTTATTTGACTAGCTTAAAAGCTAGTCAAACTAAATAAGCTCTGTTTGGTAATAAAGCTTATTTTAGTAGCTGAAAGCTTATTTTCAAACGCTACCTGGACTAGTTTTTCTGGGGATAGCTGAAAGCTTTTTACCACCCATTCCATTTTTATTCTCAACAACGATGCTCTCTGCTGTTTCTCATCTCTAGCCATTTTTATCCTCAACAATGGTGCTCTCTACCCTTTCTCATCTCTAGCTTACTGAACACTGGCAGATCAACTCACAGACGAATCTCTGAGTTCAAGGAGGCCTTCAGCCATTCGACAAGTTGAGTTCATTTCCAATTTTCTCTTATTTACTTGTTTTTTGGATGGGCTGATAATAAAAATGGTTTCTTTTTGTCCCAACACATTCTTTAGAACCGAGAACAACAGAAGTCAAGGCACATTCTAGGAAAGGGTAAACTCACATCTGGAGAGAGAAATAATCGATCCAACAAAAATCAAGAGAGAGAAAGAGAAGTAAGCGGATTTATCTCTGAAATAGTTCCCTAAACAATCAATCTTTTTGTTACATTATCTGCCATGGTCTTAATTTGTTGATTTGCTTTCTTGGTTTACTTTTCCAGATTTCAATGTTTATTATTTTTAATTAAGAAAATGATTTTTTAAAATACATTTTTCTCTCAAACAAATGAATTAAGTTATTTTTCGTTATAATTCTTATATGTGATATTGAACAAATAGAACATCTTCTCTTATTTTTTATCTCAACAAACATGGAACAAAAAAAGGAGGCAATTGATAGAATGGTTAAAAAGGTTTTGATATATGCATGAGCAGTCTTGGGGCTAATTGGATTAGCTTAAGTTGTGATTTTTGCTTTAGAAGCATGGAGAGATTGAAGAATTACCATTGGGGTTTCTTATTAAGGTAACCAGGAATTTTGCAATATATTTGGAGAAGCATTTGTTCTAATTCAGTTGATGATGATTAGCCTCTAAAAGATATTCTCTGAGTTTATAGAATTTACATGCTATTTCATACTTTTAAAAAGATGTCTAAAAAAAAAACTTGAACCACAAGAAGTTGAATCCTGTGGCTACAAGAAGGCAACAAATGAAATGATTCTCATGCCAAGTAATGAATAAGCAACAAGATCTTGAGAGTCAATCTTTGTGCCTGACAATATATCAATGATAAAGCAAGTGCAGTAGACTAACTTGTTGAGAATTGATTAAGGTCCTTGGTTCTGAATCTATTGATGAAACTCTTTATCCACTTCCATTAATACCCTAAAAAAATAGATATGGTTGAAATAGGAAGAGAAAAATAGTAAAGCCATACTTAATGTGGGTTAAGATAAATATCAGATCACTTTGCTTGATACTCTACCCTCCATCTCCTATAAGATGCAGAACAAAATTGGATGAATTATGAGGATTAATTGATTTTCAAATTCCCTGAAGATCCATAGTTGCTGAATTATTTTTATTACTTAACTAGTTAGTGGATTAATGGGCTGTGTGTATATCATATCATCTCTATTTATAATTCTAAAACAGATGCAGTAAACTTACTTGCATGAAAGTATTTTGTAGAAGATTTAAAGGTTTATAAGATCTTTGAGGATTTTTATTGGTTTTCTCGAGTGCCTATGGCAAGAAAATAATGGTTATCAACCAAAGTACATATTCTAACAATAATAACGAATGTGTTCAGCTAGCTTCTGGAGATTTTTCAAATTTTTGCTTATTCATCACTATTATGATATTAAAGAAAATATCTTTCTTATCCAAAAACTATTTAAGTAGTTGTCTGTTTGCATTGATTGTTATCATTTATCGGTGATTACTAACTAGTTCATAATTGTTAACTTAAAAACTGGCATGAATAACATGTGAATAATGTCTTCTGTTTAAGAATATAATAGTGTCAGTTTGTGATCGGCTCCATGTCACGATGTGTATCTTGAAGTTTCTCCAATTTAAGTTTAGATGATAATTCCTTTGCCTAGTGTTGTTATCAATTTTCTAGGTGAATGTTGATGTTAATCTCTGCTTTCAGACAGAGAGATGATACTGATTACTTTCTATGTAAAAATTAAACTTAGCTAGCCTGCTTGCCATTGAAGATGTTGTATTTTCTATGCGATTTCAAGTTTCTTGTGGGAAACTTCGAAATGAGTTTCCTGGATTTAATTTTCACTGCAAGAATTATCTGATTTAAACAAAATTCTGATATTTGATAACTGGTGAAATCGTAAACAACTATTTTTTTGTTTTTGTTTATGTTCAGGTCATTAATAGCTGCTGCTGCTTCTGAAGTTGTTGTTCTTGCTAAAGCAGCTCTGAAGGTTGCAAAGGATTCCCCTCCTTAAACGAAACTTCCTTACAAGGAGGAGGTACCTTCCCTCTTATTCTTTTGTTATTTAAGATAGCTTAGAATTGGCATCTTACTTATTCTTTTGTTATTTGTTGAATTTCTTGTGATATTCATTTTTTGTCAGTGTAATGTTTCTTAAAGTGTTCCATATTGCTTTTGCATTCTGCAGGCTTTGATTGCTTTGAAAATAGGTGATTAATTACTTACTAAGATAATCTTTCTGTTAAATTATGGCACAAATGTAACAAACAGAACATAACACAGCACAACAAATGGATTCATAACACATAAATGAAGAAATTGATTCATGTGATGAAGAAATGCATTCAGACATAAATTCTTTGATTTGTGGTGCCATTATATGATCATTGTTTTTGCATGGGTCAGTACAATGAAATTCTTGCAGGAGACTAATTTTTTTTCCTTTGTTAATTTATAAGATGGCCTCAACTAATGATAATATGGAAGGAGGGATCAATTTTAAATGATCAGATTAGTATGAAAAGATTTTTTGTGAGCTTTGTATTAAGTTCATTAGGAAGAATGGGCGAGTACCATTTAAGTGGAAGGAGATTAACTTAGAGTTTGAAGCTATCATCAAGCGAATATGTTTACACAAACCTTTGAAGAATAAATATGATGCAATCAAGAGAGATTGGCGCACTTGGAATTTTTTGAAGTTTGAGGAAACTAGCTTAGGGTGGGATCCTGTTACGGGGAAAGTTAATTGTTCAAAGGAGTGGTGGGATAGAAAAATTAAGGTTAGTTTATTTTTTATATTCTTACAATTAATTTACAATGAAGTATATGATATTTATTTTAATAGTTAATTGTCTTCTTTTCTTGTAGGAGAAATCAGAGGATAAAAAGTTTCGTAATAAATTAATAGATTCTTCACTTGAAGAATTATGGGCTCAATTATTTGAAGACACTTATGCAACTGGGGCAAATGTTGTTACACTTTCTATGGATCCTGATTTTGTTCAACCTGTGGAACATGTGAATGTGAATGTTGAGGAAGGGGATAAAGAATTTGGTGAGAAAGACAATCATTATTATGTGAGTGATGGAGATAATGTTTATTTAGAATGTAGTCGACATGCTTCTTGCATCAATAATTTAATAGGTGATGAGCGTTCATTTTGGCCTAATTTCATGTGAGAGGTTAGTAGTACCCAAGAACCTAGCCAAGGTCTTGGTGGTACTCAAATACCTAACCAAGGTGATGGTACTAACAAAACCGCACAAAGCTAAAAGATGACTAACAAAGCCACTAAGGGGAAGTGTAAAAGGAGACAATCAGGGGGAGCGACAAAGCTAAGCAGTCAAATAGACACCTTGATATCAAATTCTAACAAGGCATTGAAAATAATGTAGTCAGATAGTAGTGTGAGTGGACACAGTAATGCTAGTTCTACCATTGATTCAGCATTGAGTCTTATCAATCGCATGGTTACTGAATGTCATTTGGAAAA
>JANHAO010014528.1:0-15416 GCA_026873985.1 Saraca asoca
TTTTTTTATTTTTGAAGATGAAAAAAATATATTTAATATTATTTACAACTTTGTCATTAATGAAAACAAGTATTCTTCTTATTTTAAAAAAAAATATGAAAATAGTTCTATACAAAAATAAGAGAAAACTGCTGAAAATTATTTTTTCAGTTACACCTTTAGAAAATAGTTTTTGAAAAAAAAAATTTGAAAATAGGTTACCAAACAGATTTTTTTGTTTTTGTAGAACAAAAAAACTGTTTTTGAAAACAAAAAAACAGCTTCCCAAACAGCCCCATAGTTTCATCATTCATGATTTTAGCATCATTGTAAAAAAGCACAATAATGTCAGAGGATGATATTTGCATTAACCAAGTTATTACACATTTAAAACCAATCACATTAGCCAATACATAATTTTATCAGGATGGAAGGTCACACAGTGTGTGCACAGGCAAAGTACAGAACCAGAGGAAAAAAAAAAAAGCAAATTACATTAAGAGACTAAATTTTCAGGTAGAAAGCGAAAGATATAACTTACCCAGCAAGCTAGCCGTTTAGCAGCCTCATCGCAATAGCCGCTGCCAAATATATTAAATAATTTCCTAGCAACACCGGGGAATAATCTATGGTAGTTGGGCATGACAACCACTTCTTCTAGCTGCTGCAATATACTTGGTTCACTGGGTGCACAATGCTGTCTGGACAAATCACTACCCAGCACATTTTTGCAAACCGAGAGACTGGAAAGGAGCATGGAACTGTTCTGGCATGTATATCCCGCATAGTCAGAACAACGGAATTCACAAACTCCATTATCACAAACCCCACCATGGAGGCTACATTGCTCATCACAAATGGCTGCAAATCAAGGTCAGAGACTTCAGACATGTCACTAATCTAATCATGTTTGGACGGGAAGCATTTTCTTTTAAAAAAAATTAGTGTTGAACAAAGAATGAATCAGCTTTAACTGACATGCAAGAGGTAATCAAATTCAAGATTGGTGTCATTTCCAATAATATTATTCAAACAAACCCCCTCCCAAAAATATGCGCACACACAAAATACAAAGGAAGAAAAAGATTGGACATGCAGATCTCTTGTTCAAAGAAATAAATTTGGAATGGATATCAAGTCAAGAAAGTGCCAGCTGAAAGGTAAACTAAATATTACTACATACATACCAGTAGAACAGTCTATCCCAGTATAGCCATTTTTACATTCACACATCCCATTGGCAAGGCACTTGCCATTCCCATTGCAATTGCTGGGACAAGAGCCTGAATATAAATTAAGGAAAAGGAATGTAAGTGAAAACTACATTCTGCAGCCAAATTGAAGGTCACTTAAGTCGAATCACAATGAATGCAGAAATTAAAATCCAATGTGGAAACTGAGAGCTCACGTCTACTGCAATCGCGACCATGGAATCCTAAAAAGCAGTGGCAACTTCCATCAACACAATCTCCATTGAAATTACATGAATTGGGGCATTGTCCAGATACAACAACTGGGTCTGTGCTACAGAGGTCATGATATGCCGGGCAGGTTAACTCACCTATAGAGAAATTAAAAATACATCGTCAACTTACTAAGGATTGAACTTAATATAGAAAGAAATAGATAACTAACAAACGGTAATATTAACCATTAAAGCCAGGGAATTTAATGGGTCCGCCAGCTTGAGGACATGCTTTCCAGATCCCATCCACTGCAACCTGTAGGAAAATATAACAGAATTACATTCAGAGCCTTTTTTTATTAATAGAAAAATAGCAGTAAGGGAATAATATATGTATGACAACAGGCCCCGTGCATTGGCAATCACAGTGCTGGTTTTCACCACTTCTTTTATTATTATTATAAAAAGTTCTCACTTAATATTGATACTCTTAAACCATACCTCTAAAGAATTATTGATACATCTGTGCTGATAACAACCATTTCCCTGGGTTGTAGAACCTCGTACAAATCCTGTGCGTACTAATGATGAGGCCATACACCTGCATTGAAAAGGAAAAAATAGTTAGCAACTTTCCACCTTCAAGTTGTCAATAAATCCAAAGCACCAGCCAATAAAGAAGTGTACAATCACAAGACTAACCTAGAATTACTTCCCCGGACTTCACCCAGCATTCTATCAGGTGCTCGTGCACTGTTAGTGTCTGTACATGATCCATCAGAGTATGCAACAAAATACGTACAATAATCAGCCAATGAGGATTGTCCACCTGCAACAAACAGTGAATAAGTAGCTGAAACTTCACTATGGCAATTTATCTAGTTCATTAATTTATAAGATAACCATTTCCACATTGAAGTGCTTACGATGAAAACAGTTACAAGGACCACTGGTTAGATGGAACTCCCAAGATTAGTAGAAAAATAAAAATAGTAGCTGAAAATCAATTGGACCATAGCAGCCTAGATATTAGTATTAACTGCTTGACAGTACAGCAATTGAAGAATCTAGCTGAATATGAGCAGTACAGATCATAGGCATCAACAGATCACACATGGATGAGTATCAACGTATATCATATTCAAGAAGGCGGCAGTACCTTTATTAGCTTGCGGAAAATATCGAGCCCACTGAGGGAGCTCTCCACTATACGTCACAATTGGGCAGTAGCCTTCTGCCTCCCTGTTATATGTACAACCAGACAACTGTGTTGTGTTGCAATGGTAGGCCCCCTTCCAGAGATTGCATGGGGAGGTAACAAATTCAGTACCTTGATTGCGTCCCCAATCAAGATGGTCAGCCATGCTATAATTGGCTTTATACCATCCACTATCCTCCAAGAGAGCTAGTGTCATTTTTGAAACTACTGATCTCGTATCCACAGAACCAGTCATAATCTCATTCATCAATAGCCTTTTTTCCCAGTGAGATCCTGCAGCAACAAATTAAAACTTGTTTCAACTACTAATTTGTTGGTGGAGAGATGAAGCATTGGCTTAAGGACATCACACATGATGTTTCCAAAGAAGCAATAGTTGTCATGTTTTCTCATTAAAATGAGATTTTCAGTAAGATAGGGCTTTGGACAGTGTCTTTGCAAGAGAGACACTAATTTATCTATTCAAAATGTTGCATATGTTATACACATTAATTAATTTTAAGCATTGAACTCTCATCGTATAAGCACGTTTTTCATAAACATGAAACTGTAAGCACAACAATGAAGACTCAACTTGCCATAAGCATTAGCTGAATAAGAAAAAATTAAGGGAAAAAAAAAAGGCAATAAAGACAAACCTGATGTGCCACGGCCTCCCCCATCTTCCAGCTCTAAACCAGTGAAATTTTCTGAAAATGCCTGCCATTAAATCACTCATCAATAAAAGTTCTTAGACATTTAAAAAAAAAAAAAAAGTAAGGACAACGAAATGTTATTGGGTAAATACCCCATAATGATATCGTGAATGCATGACAACATGAGGAAGCAGCACACGAGTTACCATCCGCCCAAGCTTTTCATCCATGACTTGTTCAGTCACCTGCAAAGGCAACAACAAATAGTGAGCTTATGAGGTGTGTGCTACTAAGATGCCCGAAAGGAAATCAAATATAATATTAATTGGAAAGGGGAAAAAAAATTCAGATGATAGTTCCAAGTTCTAGAAGACAAATGTACACCGGGATTGAATGGCAAGAAAATCCTGAATCATCAATTTGTTTTGCATCCGAAATTATTTCAAAGACAAACAAAAAAAATTATATACAATTGATATCACCAGTATCATTAATTTGTCTCCAATACTAATTTAAAATATTTCACAGTTTTGTATGTCCAACAAAGTAAACTATAATTTGTTTCCAAAACAAATAATTGTTTCTGGATGTGGAAGGGAAATTACAATTTACAATATGCTACTCCAATCCATCAAATTCCCATGCATAAAAGAGAATACAATGCTTGAGAAACAACAGTTAAAATAAACAGAAGATTGCTATAGCCTAACAGACAGGCAAATCTTACAGCAGGCAGGACAACATCTACCTGATTACGCCTTCTTTTCCTTTCATCTCTAAAATGAGCAAAGGCATGTGGGTCAAAACCGAGAACATGCATTACCTGAAAAAGATTAAATATATGAACAATCCCGCATAACATCTACATGTTTCCAATTTCATTCATATAAGAAACCCAACCAACCTCATGTATCAGAGTAGCCGAAAGCAAAGTCTCTGCCTCAGCTGTCAAATGGCGAGGAGCAACATTTACATGTCCTGCAAAAATCATGCTAGTCAGTGCTGGAGCCTCCCAGACTGCAAAATAACATTAGCAGTCAAACCATATGTTCCCAGAATACACTACCAGCTATGGCACGGCCCCATTGATCTCGTTCACATGCCACTGCCCAAGCAAGTGTATTCCCAGTTGTAGGTCTAGTAGTCACCAATAGAACTAAGTCAGCATCAGAGACACCCCCTGAGAAATGAGAACAGAGATGTCATTTCTTAAAATTAACAAGTGACATTAGGTTTTATCAAAACAGATAAGAATGTACACAAAATCCATACAAAAAAAATATACCCTCAACATATTCCCGTGGAAGCTGCACGCCTCCATCTTGTCCACATGCAGAATAACCACTTAAACGCAAGTTCCCCTTGACAGGCTCGACAGCCAATGCTCTCCTAAACCAGTCAGCAGTCTGGCCCAATGCCTGCAATAAGTTGCTAACAAGGATAAAATCTATATCCAATCTTAATACTAATTTAAAAAATGTGGTTCTGGCAAAACCATGCACAAATAAAAACAGCACCTACAATATTTTCTGGAGATTGTCATCCTAGTGGAAAAAATAAACAAATGAAGGAAGCTAAACCTTGCGAAGGCGGTGTTTCTTGTCCTCTTGCGAGATATCTTCAGAAGTGCAGTTATACCAACAATCACCAAAAATTGGAGGATCACCATGGGGGTTACAAGAAGGGAAACCAGGAAGAGAACTCATGGGAGGCTCTCCAAGCTGTTAATAGAAAAATAAAGATAAGTCCTAAAAAGGATGAGAGAGAGAAACCAATGCTATGCCTAGGCTAATACAAATCTCAAATAACTTTAACCCCCATCATGGTGAATACTCACTTTGACAATATCACCAATCTTTCGGCAATCTCTGTCAGGGGAATGGCCAACAGCATCATAATTTAAATATATTCTAATAGGTTGCTTTGCATCCTTTTGAAGCTCTGATGATGTTGTTACTCCAAGTAATGCCCTCCCTTTATGCAAAAGGGGCTTCAAGGTACGGGGCTCATAAACCTGGGGGGTAACTGAATACACTTGGCGGCCAGGTCGCTTCCTCTGTTCAAGTATCTGGTCATGTATGCAAGAGTGCGAGGCAATGTTCTCATTTTTCCTTTCCACACCACCCCATTGAAATTGATGTTCTTGGGGTTTTGCATTAGTTGCTTTGAACCATGCCAATATCAATACAATCTGAAGCAGGAAGCAGAAGGATAACTAAATATATTAGCCAACTCAAGCAATTAGAGCATTTAGGTTATAATTCATAATGTTTTCAGTGAACATTGAGAGACAAAACTTTCATATATATTTTGTTCTTTGCTTTCTCCATACTTGCTTGAAAGCAAAGAACGGATGGATACAAGATCAAGAAAAGAAACTTTTAAAACATGTAAGCTCCACCAAACTTAATGAGAAAGCACGCAATCTTTTTTTTTTTTGGGTCAGACAGAACAAAATTTCTTCCAATCTTAGCTATCAAAGCGGCACTCCTGGCAAAGACTGTGCTTTAGATCAGCTGAATTTCAAAATTAAGCTTGCTAAACCAAACGGAAAACGGGGAGTAAACATGATGTAAATAAAAGCAGCCACCAGAGCAGGTATTAACTAGTGAACAGTAACAAGAAAAAAAAAATAACGCAGCAAAAGACACGAACGCTAGAGATCAAACCAGAACGAACTTCCAGAAACCAAAGCTATTATCAGTAAATAACCCAGCACCTTCCAGATCAACCATTGGACTTAAAAATAAACCTTCCTCCTTCGGTTTCAGGACATACGTAGAAAAAGTATTTCCCTTAACTTCAAAAAATATATATTTTGGCCAAATTTGAAAATCCCAAATATGCATTTTGGTCTTGTTTATTTCCCCATAATCTTCAGCAACCAATTGAGGCCTAAACACAGTTCAGAAGATGATTTTGAAAGACCTAAACCCTAAAAGCTGAAGCAGCATTAAACTATAAGAAATTTAAGAAATATAGTACAAACTCATGCACTAGTAGAGCTTACCTCGAGAACAACGAAGGTAAATCGAAGCTTACAATCAAATCTGGACTGCGGGCATGGACTACACCGAATCATCACCTCCATTGAATTGTAAACAGACAAACACCCACGACAATGATTCCATCAAATCGCCGGCGATTTTTCGATCGGCTTTAAAACCCAGAAAAATCGCAGGCTGCTCTGCATTTTGGAATGTCTTGTACAGACAGAATGAACAAAAGAAGTAATGGCAGAGTAACCCTTTTGGCTAATACCACAAGGAACAAACAATGTCCCAACATACAAGTGAAAAGGCGGAGGCTTTGATTTCTGAGGAAAAGTGCTGTAATCGTAGACAGAATCAAATATATGAGCTTTCAGTTCGTACAGAAGCGGCTTTCCATATACAATAGTTTCCTCTTCGTTCGTCTCAGAGATGGTAAAAAGAGAATACTGACAGTGAATGGGAAGAGAAGGGAAAATGAAGAAGAAAAAAATCAAAATAGACTGGGTGTAGGTGGAGTGGGTGGAGAGGATAATTTTTTTAATCGTTGTGGGTTTTTTTTGGAAAAGAGGAAAAATGTTAGGTTACTTTGTGTTGACGTGAATAAAAATCGAGGATGGCGAACAAAAAAAAGAATAAAATATCGACGGAAATTCTAAAATACCCCTCATATTTGGTGTGAATTACATTCAAATTCATGAAATGGCCCATGTCAGTTCTCAGGGGCAACAAGTTGTAGTTGGATAAAGGAGTTGCAAATTGCAGTTTTTGATTTCTAATTTTGACCTAATTAATGCTTTTGTGATTTCTTTTGAGTAGTTTTACTTTTCCTTTATTCTATAATAGCCCCAATTTTTTGCTCAGCGTGTAGGCAGTCTAGAATAAAAAGGAAAATCCTCAAAATATCCAGTCCATTGTCTAAATTGTCATTATTATTGGACTTACACACTGTCATGCACAAAACAACTGATTTTAAAGAAAAAAAAATTTATACTTTCAAACTTAATCCAAATGTCATTATTAATTAACTTACATCTAATTTTAGTATATAGTTTTTTTATAATGTGATTTATTGATCTAATCATGGATTACATTACAAGTGACTATACCATTGATCTTAATTACAAAATTTTTAAATAAATAAATGAATAGCAAAATAATATGATTAAATAGTTAACTTTTTGAAAGTTAAATTAGATCGGCCAGGTATAATAATAGGATAAAGGTGAATTTTCCTTGTCAAGACAAGGTTGCCTAAATATGTTTAGATAAGAAAACAACATATTACCCAAGTCATCTTTTTCTAACAAAACATATTATCTGAAATAAAAAGGAAGCAGCAAAGCCCAAATCCACAAGTATGGTTACATAAATGCCAATTAAATTTTAGGTCATCATAAATTTTCGGGCAAATGGGAATTCATAAATTCGCTTATAAATGTAACCAATAATCTATAAATGGTCAAAGCCATAAATTCAACTTATTAAATACACTTTCATCTTCGAGTTTCTCAAAAATTTATAAATTTATCATTTTATTTTTAATTTAAATAATTTTTTTTATCTTTTTTCAATTTTGTAATTAATTCTTCCTGTTTATTTATTACTTAAAAGAAGATAAATTTATTAACTGAATTCTTATTTAATATACATGGCATTTATGTGCTTATACTTTATTTATATGGTTATAATATAAATAAAAAAAGTAAAAAAAAAATTGTATAAGTTACAAGTGAGTGACCACTAAACCTAAAATTAAACATAATTATTTTTTTGTCACTTATTTCTTTAGTTGTCTGTAATTTGCAAAACCATTTCAAATAAGCTTTTTTATATTTCTTTGAATATTAATGCTTAAAATAAATGAAAAATAACAAAATAAATGAAATATAAGAAAGAGAAATAATTTAATTTATGCTTATATAAATAATATATATGTCACATCAATGTTTATTTAATAATTTATATCTTTTTTTAAATAACTGCTAAATGAAAAGAGATAATTACAATTTTGTAAAGAACTGGAGAGATGAAATTGGTCGAAATTATAAATTTTAATAAAATTAAAGACTAAAAATATAATTAAATATGAAATTAAAAAGAGATAATTTGAGAAATAAGAATGAGGATAGGGACTGAATTCAATTTTGAAGTGCCACTGAAATTACGGACGGCCGTTGGGATCACAGTGCTTTCCTTAATGGATACAACTCAGAGGTGCAGCAGAATGAAACATTATCAACAGATGGGCAGTGATATCCAAATCTATAATACATTGGCCCCACATTCTGAGCCCCGGAAATTATTATTGCAGGTTCGTTCTAATCTGATGTGTCCCACTGACAACAGGCAGTTGTCCTCCTTGGCCCTGAAATCTGTATAAATTCGTCTATTAATTAAAACCATATAATAAAATAATATTAAAGTTTTAGATTGAATGTATGCATATTATTTGATTCCTTATCCGTAAGTTTTACATAAATAATTTATTTGTTTTTCAGAGAGTAATAATGAGATAAGGGAAGACTATTACGGAGAGAAAGAAGACAATGTACTCAATTAATTATAATTTAGCAATTTTAAGAATACAACTCTATCTTATCAAATGCTTGACATTAACCCCTTTAATTATTATCTAAATAAAATGAAAAATAAAAAAAAAAGCCACTTTTATTCTTTCTTTTATTATTCTTCTCTTTTCCCCTCAGAAAGTCACTTTTCTTCCATGTTTGGTATGTGGTAACTTGAACTAGGGCTCTCCTTCCTTTTATGTTGGTATAGTTAGTTAGATAAATAAGCAATGAAAAAACAAAAGTAAATAAATAAAGCAGAAAAAAGAGGACCCAGTTACCAAGAATTAGCCACCAACTAGAGATTTTTTAAATAAAATTTATATTTTTTTTCAATTCTTCATTGCTTATATATTTTAATTAAAAATAAGTAATTTTAAATAAGTATCTATTATTATCATTTTATTTCATTGGCCTATATTTTTACTGATAAAAAAAAAAAAGAATTACTAAGAGAAGAATGCAAGATTAACTATTTTACAAGCATTGTAACCCTAGAAATGAAAAAAATGAGATGCTAAGTCTAAGGGCATGGCACGGACAATTCCTAATTGAATCCAGCAGGTTAAGGCAAAGGATTTTTAAGAAAAACCCAAAAAATGGGCATCTCTCTTGAGAATGACTTCAATATAAGAAGGATGCTTAGGTTTGGTATTTTGCTAACCTACAATTTAAGCTTGCATTGACCTTTTAAGCCATTTGTATAGTTCAATCCATTGGGAATAATTATTAGATATAATATGTTAGTATTATTAATTAATCATATAGTTAATATTAATGAGTTCCCTTAACGAAGATGGTTAGGATACAGCTAATCCAATTCATTATTATATTCACCAAACGGCATAGATATTTTAATAACACCGAAAGGGTTCCCAATATAGATGTCGTTTTTAGGCCCTACAAATATAATCTAGTGCAGAGCCAATACAGCTGATCCAGTTGTTTAGATTTAAGGTTTGAATATTCTTACTATTTTTCTTAGTGGGTAATTTATAAATTTTTAGTAGATTTTAGATTTGTTCTGTACTGAACTAGGAGTGTCTCTTCTCAATCTAAATTTGTTGTAAAAAAAAAAAAAAAAACCACAAACCCTTCAAAGCTTTTACCCATGAGTTTATTTTAATTAATGTAATTACTTCTAAGAGGTTTAATTTTCCAAATCCATCCACTCTACCTTTGGGATGGGGACACTAAGGTAAATGACAATGCATTTCGTTGTTCGAAACTGTACATAATTTACACATTAATTAATTTAAAGTTTACATATCATAAAACGTTGAAAATTTGAAAAATGAGGAAATCGAGAATAAAAATTGGCATCATCAATCCTAACAAAACGGTGTTATTATACCAATAAGTCATTAATTAATTTTAGATAATAATTTATGCATTCTAAACTTAAGTTAAAAATATTTAATCCTTTTAATTAGCTTGTAGATAACTTACGTTTTTATTATATTGGGTAGGTGAAGTAATGAAAATTACAGTGAAAGTACTGAAAATATTTCAATTTAGATTGATAATTACTTAAGGTAAAATTAATGATGCAATCCCTTTTCATATCATAGTTGATTGGAAGAAAAATATTTCAATTTTAATTAATTTGGAAGAAAAAAAATGCAACAAGGCACATGGCTGACATTTTCTAAACTGTGCATTGTGAAAAAAAAATATATCATTTTAAAAAATTATTAATTGCTCAAACTTTTTTATTGGAAGTTTGGTTCAATGGCAAATATATATGTTTATACATTGATTGATTCGTCGAGAAGCCGACCATGCGAAATGTGAAGAAAATGAGTTAATTAATATGGAAAATACGAATATAATATAATGGCATCAAATCCAAGTTATGGAAGCATAACTACTCCATTTTTAATTACTTCAAATTTGACCAAAAACTTGGATTAAATTTCAATTTGTAACTTTTCAATTGCATCATGAGTTGAACAGTCAATTAATGAATCCTTCAATTAACCTACTGTTTACTCACTTAATTAAACCATTTTTTAAGAACAATTTGCACCTTAAAAACAGCAAAAACCACTATCTGAATTAATTAAGAGAGGATTAGGCCGCAGGTTATGCAATTGTGAAGTAAGCACAGGACAAAATTAATTTAAGTTTAATAATTTAAAATTTAATAAATAATTAAAAAAATTTCAAATTAAACTTATTTTTCTTCATAATTTTATCATAAAACTTGAGCGAACTTTGACAATATTGTGAGTGTGTGGAAGAATATTAGGTGGCGAAATCCATTTAGTATATCTGTGTAGATGTATCTTGTGATGTGTCAATTATATATATTAATAATATTAGTTGTTGTCTTCATGCGAGAAAAAAGATATTTAATTTGTCATAATTAAAGGCACTCAATATTATTAGAGCCCTTTCCGTTTCAATTTTGGCTTCTAAATCATCTTAGGTTGACCTCCAATCTATTAGGTCGCCTACCACCCACTTTTTTATGTCTTGTAAAATGGAGCATTGCTAATTATATCTATTTTAATTTTTTATTCTTACTTGTTAGACTAAATCAATATTTTAATTTTTCACGTATGTAAACTTTTTAATTTAATATTTATTTAATTATTTATAAATATAATTTGATTTAATTAAGTTTTTCTATCTATTTATTTTTAATTTTTCTAATAAAATTAATAATACGAAAGTCTAAAATTTGATTCAGTATCTTTTAATACTTACATAACACCCTTAATACTAGAAACTCATTCTATAACCTAAATTCAAAAGTAGAGATATAAAATAATTATTTTAATTTCCTTTTTTTTATCATTTGATAAATATTATTTTAATTTATACAAACACTTAATTTTTGTATACAAATTATATTTAGTGTATACATAAATATTATATAGCATCAAATAGTATGTTGGACTTTTAAATCATCATTTTATTTAATAGGATGTAAAGTAGATGAATAAAAAAATCTATTAAAGAAAATTAAATCTATTAGAAACTAAATTAAAAATGAAGATTAAATAGAAACTAAATTAAAAAAATTACATCTATAAAAGACTAAAAATGATGTTTTAGTCTAAAAATTATACATATTTTATTTTCATACTAACACGGATTTGACAGATCAATTTTAGGCATGAGTAATTCACTCAACTTGTATGTATATAATTTTAATGTAAAAGCAAAAAGAGTACAATTTGTATAACTCTATTACCAACTTGGTGAAATTTAACACCACCACCCCTCTTTCAAATCGATGAAAATGAGTGAGAATAAATGTATTAACATGCTGGTATCTATAATCACTCTTTGAAATGCAAATCAACCGAATTAGTATAGCTTCCAAACGTCAACTTGGTGTATGTAGGTGGCTAGCTATTTTGCACTCTGATATAATGTACTTGTAATAATAAAAGCTTTCTTTCATTGATGGTCCAAAGCAACTTTATATACATATAAGAGCAGTCCTAGATGTCCAGCAATAACAAAAGAATATACCATTAAAGCAAACAAAGTGTAGAATTTAGTGGACAATGTATGATTGAGATGAGCTTTGAGATGTCACAGAGAAATGGAGGAAACAGAATATTTTGTTCTGCATGTCACGTTAAAAAGAACTTCCAAAGAAAAGCTATATAGGTCAAATGAATTATTACCTTGAAAATAAATTCAAGAATTCATGATGGCTGCCGACTCAAATTGGTCCATTCCTGCATATCTATATGTTTTCTCATCTTATTTAAAGAGAAATAGATATAACTTTTTTTTCATAAAACTAATTGTAAAAAAAATTATAAATTCTACTACATATAAAAATTATATATTTATCTCTCTCTGATATGATAAGAATATAACAAAATAGTTTTGAAATAATCCAAATTCATATACACGAATTTTGATCACACATAATGAATTTCATCTAAATCTATGTTGTTGGTAACATGGAAAACTAACGACTACTTTTATGTTACATTTGATTTAATAGAATAAGAACTAGAATGTGAATAGAAGTATGAATAGAATGGAATGACCATTTCATAATTATGTTTAATACAATCAAGAATGAAATGAGCATTTTATTTTATTTTTATGTTTGATATAATAAAATATTGTAGAAATTAAATGGAATAAAATAGTCAATTACAATAATATTATTATAATAAAAAATAATAAAATATTTATCTAAAAGTAACAAAAACCTATAAAACTTCAAATTTTTAAGTTATATAGCATTTCATTCCATTTTATTTCTTCAAGTATGTTAGTCTTCTTTTCCTAATTGTGATTTATTTTATATATAATTAATAATATTTATTTTATAAATAATATACAATATCTTATTTTATATTCTATTGTTAAAAATATAATTATCTAATCATTTTTATAGTAATAGTATTAAAAATTATATTATTTTATTAATATAAGAGTAATTTTTAAAATATATAAAAGATGAAAGAGATAAAAATATAAAAAGATCAATCTATCAACGATAGAATAAAACATTTAATTGCTTTTGTAATGAAATAGAGATTCTATCATTTAATGATATGATTATTCTTTAAAAAATAGATATTCACATTTCATAATATATAATAAATAATTTTTTTATTCATTTTCATTTTCATTATATTTCATCACCCAAACATAATATTAAAAATTAACTTATTATTATATATGAACACAATATCAATACTCAATAGTCTAACCGACCAAGATGTTAAGTCTCTTTAAAAAATTCTTCATCATCATCCACAATACATATAAAATCAGAATTTTATACTATGAGAAAATAAACTTACGCAATGATTAATTGCTATAATTTTTAACCAAGGGATAAGACTTCATCCTAAAATATGCATCCTTTTCGTGTAATTCGATATGGCAAATGCTTTATCTTAATTTGTCAACGAAAATAGAAAATGGTGGGACTAGGATGGGTCCTAGACTGATCAACTCCATGTGGATCTTAATTTGATAATGAAAATAGAAAACGGTGGGAATAGCATGAGCCCTAGAGTGGTCAAGTCCAAGGTCTTGCCACGTGGAATGATCAAGATGCAATGACAAATCTTGTCATCAATTTTCGGAGGGATAAAATAAAAAGTTTTTATAGATAAAATAGCTCGTGTAAACATATTTTTAAAAATTTATCATATAATTATATAATACTAATACATAATTTTAAAAATTTTACAACTAAGGTCATCCTTATTTCTTTTAAACCCCGTTTCCACTCAGGTGACTCGTAAGTCAATTGTCTTATTATCTAAATTATTGAATTTAGTTTAAATTGAATGAAATAATACAATTTGTGACAATGCTTCCTTAAGACATTAACGATTGATTTCATACAAGTGAAGAGTTTGTCTTGGTTTGGCCAATATAGCCAATGCTAAGTGCATTTTTCTTCATAGAAACTTTTGATAAAGTTGTGACAATACGAGGCAGGTTAGCCAATCTTCCACTTAAAGTAAGACACTACGTCACATAAAAGCATCTGTTACGTTTATGGTTTTTGCTGAGTGGGAATAATGCATTGATTGAAAATGACAAGAGATTTACGATAGCAATCTTATTTCTTAAGAAAATTTTGTCATTGCACTCATATATGTGCCTTCCTACTAAGACTTATCTTAAATGGAAACTTTACAATGACAAAAACTACAACTCCCAAATATAGGTCTTGTTGGAATTAGGTTAAAATCCGCATTATAGGAAATGGAGTTGGCAAACCTTTTTGTTTGTTTGCCAATGCCACCTCCCATCAATAATCAATCGGAAATCCCAACTTCTTCGTCATGTTTTAAATTTAAATTTTATTATTAGTAATTTTAGAAAATAAAATAATCTGTAAATATTATTATAAATTTTTAAAGAAATTGATGACATATTTTCACTTTTAACTTATCATATTTATAATTTTTTTTAAAAAAAAAAAACAATGAAAATCTGAAAAAGGAAAAGTGAATGATCAAAATACTGTATGGTTGGCTTATATATGCGAATCGAGTAAAGAGAATCAATGTGGAAACTAAGAAAGCGCAAAAAGACGCAAGAGATGGAGACATAACGAAACAACTACGTCTCCTTTAATTGCTCGGAAAAAAAAAAAACACAAATTTTATTATTGGATATTACACATACGCACATGATATGTAATTAATTTATTTTATTATATTGGTCGCCAGGTTTATATGGTTTTGAGGGCCTAAAAAATATCTTAACAATGATTTTGCAATATTCAGTTTTTTGAGATTAAAGGACATTTTTGTTTATCAAAAGGTTACAAAAAGTTGGCTATGGAATTCGAGGTTGTAACTTGCATTGCAAGTTTTGAATTTGGGGCTTTTAATTTAGTCACGCAAGCATCCGCATATTGACTAATGAAAATATTAATTATTACCACTTCAGAACAGTTTTGCATGTTTAATGGCTACTTAATAACCAATTTACCATTAAGAAAATACACTAATCACCATATTATTCAACATCGACGTACATATACCAACTTCTTTAGTTCTTTATGTGGTCCAAAAGTGTGCATGTATATATATATATATATATATATATATATATATATAGAGAGAGAGAGAGAGAGAGAGAGAGAGAGAGAGAGAGAGAGAGAGAGAG
>JANHAO010014529.1:0-15278 GCA_026873985.1 Saraca asoca
TTTTGGTGTTTTCTTCTTCTACTCCTTCTTCTCTTTGAAGCTGAAATGGTTTCAGCCATTTTGGAGATGAGATCTCCAAGTTGTTTGGCCATGGAAGCCGAACCAAGGGAGAAAAAGAGGAAGCCGGAATTTGTTCTGGGTTTTGGCTCCTATTTTGGTCTTCCAACTTCCCACACTTGCTAGCATAAGGAGAGAAGTTGAAGAGGCCATGGAGGATGTTCACCGTCGTGGATTTTTTGGTAAAGGCAATACACATAGATTGCTTTGGTGACCACAAGTTTTCATAGCAAAAGGAGCTCAACTAAATGTTAGTTTTGCTTTCCTTCTTCTTAGATTTGATCTAGATTTGCTGTGCAACCTCAACCAATGGGATCTTGGGTAGGTATGCTTTGGCCAAGGCAGATTTCCTATTGAAAAATTTTCAAAAATTTTGGCCCTCTTGGTTTAAGCAAACCCGTCAGGGTCTGTTGCCCTATAGGTCACGCCACGTACTCCCTTAGATGACCCCTTCTGATAAGGTTTTTAATTGCTTCCCTGAGGGCCCGACAATTCGAATTGCCATGGCCAGCCTCATTGTGATAGGCATAGAACTTTTGTGGTTCCTTCACCTATGAGGGATCCTAGAAGGCGCATGCATCCCAAAGTCTTCTTTGTCCCTTTCTATCAAGAAGATCCTATCTTGGGAGTCTGATAGGACATTATACTATTCATGCCAGTCCGAATGCTGAGGTTGCTCACCTTTGGGCCTTCTAGGCTTTTTCACAATCCATTCTGCAGAATGATCACTCTGGTCGATGTCGTTCCTCTTCTTGCCGTGAAAAAAGCCAGCCTTTTCATCCTTCTTGTCAGACCTTTCTGAGCTGAAGGTTTCTTCTCATTTGATTTGCTTGATAGTTCGCTCATAGAACTCAGTGAGGTCCTTTACTGGGGACTTGTATAGGCTCTTGTTTAATTTTTCATCTTTACGGAGTCCCACAGAGATCGTTGCTAGCATGGTTTTTACAGATGGATTCTCCACTGAATTGGCTTCAAGTTTGAACCTAGCAATGTAGTCCTTCAGTAACTCGTGCTTGCGCTGAAAGACCATGGTAAGATAGCAAGGGGGCACAAATTGTCTCTTCAACGCTCGGTATTGGCTGATGAATTTCTATTGGCAATCTTCCCAACTACAAATTGAGCGAGTTGGGAGGCTTCTGAACCAAGATCGAGGTACACCTCCCAGTGTGGTCGGGAATACTCAGTATTTAATCAGGGGATCGATCGTTTGTAAGTCCATCTGAACATTGAATACATCCAAATAATTGTACAGATCAGAATCCCCATTGTATAGCAAAATTGTGGGGACTTTAAGCTTGAGAGGGAGAGTTCGTGTCTCGATCTCCTCGGAGAGTGGCAACCTTTCTTCATAGCGAGCCCGGTCACTCAAAACTCAAAGATGTTCCTCTAGTTGGGTTATTTTTTGAGATAGCTCTCCAAACCAACGGGTCTCGTGCCTTGGATTACTAGCTGGGAGATTGCTGAAGTCTATGGTCTTTGTGGTCGCGAGAGCTACGACCTAGAGTTTGCCCTTGCGAGCAATGGGTTGGAGAGTTCTCTTAGTTAACATTGCTCAAATGTCCAACTTGTTGCTGGTGAATATTCACGAGTGCTGTGACTTCGGCTTGCTTATGCACACCTCGTGCTAACATCTTGACCACTTTGGTCAGTTCTCCCATCATCTTTTTTAGTTTTTCTTGACGTTGGAGCCAAATCTACACTCTATCGACGCTGTTGGCAGTGGCAGCTGGCTGAACAAGACTGGCTGGGGGGAAGCTAGAGGTTGTGCCGATGATGGGAGCGGTGGAGGAGTTTGTCATTGAGATATGACCTTCTGGAGGATTGAGTAGTGCATTCGAAGCTCTGATGGCTCTTCCCTTAGCCATTATAGCAAGAAACAAATCAGAATAGATGAGATCCCCATAAACGGTGCCAAAATATTAACGATGGATTCTGGTTCCAGGCCAAACTCCAGCCAACAATAGATTCTTTCGGGATCTCAAACTGTAACCTAGTTTTAAGACGATGAATAATTACTTGATAAGTAAAGGCAGCAGGAAAGAAAGGAAGAGTGACAAAAAACAAAGTTTTTAACATGGTTCGGCCAAATCTGGATACAACTAAACCCTACATCCACAGTAATGTATTAGTCTGGAGATATTTTTACAGAGTATATAAGCATCCATCCTCTTAACGTTCATCTCCTTCCTGTATTTATAGAGGAGAGGAGGTTACAAGTATAATTTTATATGCAGTAAATCTATTACATTAGGCATTTAATGTATAGGATATGATGGACAGACCGAGTCCGGTAAGTCAGCTTCTATAGATTGCCTCCTGTAGGTGGGCCCCGTGTGTCTATTGGGCAGTACATGTGCTGGTCCTCTGCTTAGTGAGCTCTTAGGTCGCTGGTTACACCTCACTGGCCAGATCTTTCGATTTGGGGGAGTGTCTATCTTCGAGATGATGAGATCGAACTCGTTCTATTAGGGACGGGTTCAAACTGAGGAGGTCGCTCTGCGACATGAGCTAGAGCTATAACGTTCTAAGTGCTCTTCAAACTAAATCTTTATCGTGCTCGAGCCGTTTGCTAGCCGACTCGGATTTCTCATATAACAATACATTATACGTCCAAAAGTATATCATCAATTATACCTTACTACAATTATAAATTCTATACTTCACTCACACGAACTATTAACTAAAGTAAAAATGACTATGGTTTTTTAAATTTAAATGTAAGAGTTTAGTTCCAGACTTTGTGTATAAGTCCGGTCTTGAAAATTTTAATTCATATACATTTTGCAGACAAAAAATGAATATCATGCAAAATAATCTAAATTAACGTTTTCATTTTAATCAAAAGCTTAGAAAAATAAAGTGTACCTTTTAAACTTCACGCAATGAGATGTCACTTGATGACACTTAATTTAGGGGTTCAAATGTTTTTTTCCTTTTCTTTTTACCTAAACTATCACTTAGTCTGATTATATCGGACTAAATATTAATTTAATCTTTATTGAATTAAAGATATCAATTTCATTTATCACAAATTCAATTTTATTCAACGTAGCTTTTGGATCAATTTACTAATCCAACTGAAAACAAAAATGATCTTGTGCATATATATATATATATATATATATATATATTATCTAACGTGGTTTTCTTTAAATGAAGTTTTCTTTTGAGCATGACACCTCAAATTTGGTTTAATGATTGTTTCTACAAGAAATATTGAAGTTTCATAGGATGATATCTAAATTTTAGGTGGGAACATGCACTCATGATAAAAATCGCACTTTGTGTATGTAAAAAGATTTAATTATTTTGATCCTCGCTCACATTTTACTTAACTTTTAATTAAATATTTAGAATTTAAAAATTTTAAATTGAATCTTTATATATATTTTTTATTTTTTTATTGAATACTTATTCTTATCGTCTCATTATATTATATTAACAATTAACCCACATTAATAATATTTTAATCTTTTATAGAATAAGAGACAAAATATTTATTATTTTTCTCTAAAAATAAAATAATTTTACAAACTGGCACTTGTCTAAGTTATTTGTTACTTAAACATAAATAAAAATTATAATGAAAACTTGTATTAATAATTGTTAAATCATATAAAAAAAAGATTGTTCAAGCATGTCAATTACTAATAAAATTTAAAAGAAAAATAATAAGCAGTATCTAATTAAAAATTAAAAATAAGTATAAAAATTTAATTTAAAAACTTTAAATTATTAAAATTTAATTAAAAATAAATGAAACATATATATAAAGTAGGAGGATAATTTAATTCAATAACTTGCTTATGATAATAATAGATGGCTTGAAGGTATTAAGAGAAACTAGATAGATCAGGAAGGAGATAAATCGAGATACTCAATCAAATAAGTAGATTTGAACTTCATAAACGTCGAACTTGGCTGAGACATGCACTTTGTAAACATAAATTACATAACAGAGGAACATGACGCACGAATCTATCAAACAAGGTAAATTACATTTACTTTCCTAAAATTTAACCTCATTTTACTTGTATTTTTTTTATTTTTAAAAATATATGTTCAACTTTCTCATATTTTCTTGGAGGAAAGAAGATGAATGGAGGTTTAAGATAAAAGAGAAAGAGAAGTAACTATATATGAAAAATGAAAGTTAATATATATTTTTAAAAATAGAAAGATATTAATGTAACTATTCTAAATTTTAAGGAAGGTAAATGTAATTTTTCTTATTAAATATTACCAAGAGATGATTATGAAGTTTGTTTCTTTCAAACACCTTATCTCACATTTGATTGAATGAAATAGAATGAATTGGTTGGATGAAATAAAAATGAGTAAAAAGTTTATTTTGTAAGTACTATAGGATGAAAATATCCATTACAGAGAATGATAGAATATCTATTCCATCACTAGAAAAATGGAATGGGTTATTCCTTTGTTTATAATTTTTTTTTTACATCTTTGTACCATATCAATTTTTCAATATTTTATTATAAAATATTTTAATAATTATATTTTTAGTAGTAGGTTTAAAAATCATAAATTTTTATATTATTTATTATATAAAATTATTTAGTATAAAATAAAAATCAATAATTAGAATTTTTTAATATATAAGTAGAGTCAAAATTATAAAAAGAAGGTTAATATACTTGAAAAAAAACAAATATCATATCATCCATAAATGTTAGAGATTTTTTGCAATTAGCATAATAAATATTTAGAGAATATGACTAATTATTTAATTTATATGTTATAATTATTATTTTATTGCCAGGACAAAATTAGAGAAAAAGTATTGGAAGTTGAAATACAATTTTTTAAGAATTTTTATGAAAATCTTTTAATTTTGATAGAAATAAATATGAATTTTCTTTAAGAAAATAAAAAAAATTGTAAGCCTTGGGATGGCTAAAGCCACCCCAAATGTTAAGTAGGCTTCTTCTATTTGTTGGTATTAAAATATCATTTTATTTAATTTATACATGATTATTATATAATTTAAAAAATTAAAATCTTACATATTTTTTTTATTATTTTTAGATACATATTTTTATTATTTTTTCTTATAAGAGTATTATGATGATTAACTTTTTTTCATTATTTTTTTTACAAAATTTAATTATATTAAATATTGTTAATGATGGATCTCGGTTCTGTCAGAATCCAGCCAATTAAAGAGGTTCTTCCAGGATTCAAACTATTTCCGGTTGATCAAGATTGAGACCAAAGGAGAAGAACAGAGGAAGAGTAGCAAAGGCAGTATTTTTAATGTGGTTCGGCCAAAATCGGACAACATCGATCCCTACGTCCACAATAATATTATTGTTCTAGTTTATTTTTACAGTGATATCCTTTCTCTTATTTATAGAGAATGGAGAGGTTACAATAGTAATTACACAGTTTATATTTCTATTATATCATAATAAATATACAAGATAGCATAGACTACTACAAAATGTGTTATGTAGACTGACAATTGATTTCTGAAGCTTACTTTCTGCGGGTGGGCCCTTAGTGTTGCTTTTCGTAGGCTGGTTCCATGCGCTAAATCTAAGAGGGTCACTACTTTGTGGTTTAGCTTAGCGAGGTGTGATGTTCGTGAGTTAGGACCCTTAGTTGTTGCTAGCCTTCAGTCAGCGAGGACAACCCTCACAAGCTCACCCTTGGCAATGTGAGCTCGCATGTAGGGAGCTCCTGGCTACGCGAGTCGGGCCCTATCCTTTAGCGAGCTGGGACTTCTATCTCATTATGTTGTCCATGTAGATAACAGTCTAGCGAGTTTGGCTCTTCTCTTTTTGGACTTGGTTTGTTGCTGGGCCTTTGCCAGCCCATTTCATAGAACTGAAAAACCCCTACAATATAAGCCCCCCAACTCTTAGCTCGCTTCGTGGGCTGGGAGTTAAATGGTTTCATTGACAAAAGGCCTCCTTTACGGATTATCGTGTGGTCAAAGTCTTCGGTCAGCTTGTCATTTCATTTGACCCATGCCATACCTCATGCTATATGTATCTCACTATCACGGATGAGTCTGTCTCGTTTTCTTCCAAGGCCTTTATTGAAAGTGGTTGGGAGTTCTTCCGGACTTTTCAGCGAGACTTGGCCAGTCTATATAAAGCTTGGGGAGGGGCTCCCTCTCCTTCATTGAGTGAACTGATAGGTATCTTAGACAACCCCCCATGCTTCTAATAGAGAGCTTTTCTGGTGAGGCATGTATGGTTTGCTGCAAAAGGTTACGAGGCATGAATGGCCTACTGCACATGACTCCTATGAATATCTTCTCTTGTTGGCTATTGGGAAGTCTTATGTAGGCCTTGGATTATTTCCTCCCGGTGATGCTGTGAGGCCTCGCCTTTCCAACCACATCCACTAGCTTCTTAGTCCCAGTGGAAGGGATGAGTTAGGAAAGGAACTATTAGCTGCTAAAGAGCTTACGTGCTGGCCGGTCCTCTTGTACGTGCTAGTTGGAGTTCATCTCCATGAAGCCAGTCTTCTTTTTCAGAATGTAATAGCCGTAGGCTTCTTTTGTTTTGACTTATATTCCAAATTTTCTTGGTGTAAATTTACCTCGTTGAGGTTTTTAATGAATGAAATTTTCCTTCATGACTTTTGCATGTTGCATTGTGTTTGAATCTTTTGCACATCATAGATGATAGTATGAACTCTAACTGATCATAATAAAATAAGATATTTAAGTAGCCAATTGGTCACACTTCTGGGAAGGTGATAAATCTGGGCATTGGATTGCCTCTTGACAATGAGTAGATAGTCGTATATGAGTAGGTTGTGTGGAGATTATGCCTAGTAAAAAGTCACATGCGAGTTTTGAATGATAGATCGCATGAAAGTTACGAATATTTGGTCGCATGAGAGCTGTGAGCATTAGGTTGCACGAGAGCTGCGAGCATTAGGTCACATACATACGGTGCCTGAGAAAGTTGGTCATATGCATGATAAATAACTGGTCACACACATGCGATGCCTAAGAAAGTTGGTCATATACATGATTCATAAGGTCAGGTGCACATGGTGCCTGAGAAAGTTGGTTATGTGCCCGTCAAATATGAGATCACATGCGTATGGTGGCTAAGAAAGTTAGTCATATACACGATGAGGTCATATGCACATGGTGCCTAAGAAAGTTAGTCATATGCATGCTAAATAGGAAATTGCATGCATGTGGTGCCTAAAAAAGTTGGTCACATGCACGATGAAGTTACGTGCATATGGTGCCTAAGAAAGTTAGTCATATGCATGAGTAGTAAAAGGCTGTGTACACATGGTGCCTAAGAAAGTTGGTTATGTGCACGAGCTATAAGTTGCATGCATACGGTGCTAAAGAAAGTTAGTCGTATGCATGACGAGGTCGCATGCATATGGTACCTGAGAAAATTGGTCATGTGCATAGTAAGGTAGCATGTATATAGTGCCTAAGAAAGTTGGTCATATGCACACTTGATCGCATTAAGATAGTGCCAAGAAATAGGTTGTTCTAATGCGATAGAAATTTAAATCGAAACCTAAAAGGATACAGTTGAAAGCTGAAACAGGGGAATTCATATCTCAAGGGCTAACTTCCGAATTAACATTTGCTGGAAATTTGTTCAAGCTACCTACATCAAAATTTGGGCTATTTTTACATGCTTCATTACAAGACTAAAATATGGTTCTCATTACAGTGGATCGTTCTTGGTTGGGATCCCGTTGAGGCTGAGAGGGTTGCTGCCTCATGGGTCGCAACATGTATTCTTTTAGACGTCCCCTCTTGATTAAATCTTCAATTGCATCTCTGAGGGCTCGGCAATCTGAAGTGTTGTGCCCAATTTTGTTATGGTAAGTGCAAAACTTGTTTATATTTCTATTTTCACGAGGAGTCCTTAAGAGAATGGGAGTTTTGAAGTCTTCTTTACCCTTTTCTATCGCAAAAATCCTATCCGGAGTGTCTGATAGGATGTTGTAATGATCATGATGACCTAGAGGCTGAGGTCGCTTGACTTTCACTTTCTTCATGGGCTAGCTATTGGGTTGGTATTCTGACCCTCATTACTTCTCTTCCTACTCTACTCAGAGCTACTTGCCTTATCCCTCTGATTCTCTAAACCAAAGGTCTCTTCCTATCTAATTTGCTTGGCAGCTCGATCATAAAATTTACCCGGGTCCGCCATTGGGGATTTGTATATACTTTTGTACAATTTTCCATCCTTACGGAGTCCTGTCGAGATTGCTGTTAGGATGCTCTTGTCGGATGGGCACTCGACATTATCGATCTTATGCTTGAATTGGGCGATGTAATCTTTCAATGACTTGTGCTTGTGCTAAAGGATTGTAGCGAGATGACAGGGGGGCATGAGCTACTTCTTCAGCATCCTGTATTGGTTAAGAAATTTTTCCTAACATTTTTCCTAGCTACTGATGCTGTGAGTTGGGAGGCTCTTAAACCACGTTCGATGTGTATCTCCCAATGTGGCTAGGAAGATAGGACATTTAATTAGGGGATTACTTATTCGGAGATCCATCTAGATGTTGAACATATCCAGGTGGTTGCACAGATTGCTATCCTCATTGTATAGTGGAATAGAAGGGATTTTGAGCTTATGAGGGAGAGGCTCTGTCTCAATTTCCTTGGAGAAGGGTGTTTGATCTTCTAAGTGACTTCGATCATCTTGAGCTCGAGGGTACATCTCTAACGACTTCACCCTCTAAAGCAATTCTTCTACCAATGAAGTTAATGCCCTAAATCATTGGTTAGAGGCTTGACGGCTCCTCCTATCTTCCTGATCGCACAAACGGTGACCTGAAGTGTGCTCTTGATTAGCTCTGTATGAACTTGTAGCTCGCTGCGGCTGGTGAATGTTCTCGAGTATGATGACCTCAGTTTGCCTTTGCAAACTTTGGGCTTACACTTGTGCCAGCATCTGTAGTGCCTCAGGCATTTTTTTCACTAAACCTTCTAACGCTTCTTGGTGTTGGTGCCATGTTTGCATTCCATCAGTTTTAGGGATAGTAATGGTAGGTTGGCAGCGAGTTGAGGGGAGCAAACCATTGATGGCCTCGGTGGTGGAAGAACTTGTCATATGACCCTCAAGCCATATGACCCTCAAGCTGGTTATTGACAGTATCTGACTTCTTGATGGCTTTTCCCCTAGCCAATACAACTAAACAGAGAATGAATGGGAATACAAAAAATGAACCAAAACTCAGATGAGGTCCCCCCAGGCGTGCCAAAATGTTGACAGTGGATCTTGGTTCTGCCAGAATCCAGCCAACCAGAGAGGTTCTTTCGGGACTCAAACCATTTTTGATTGATTAAGATTGAGAATAAAGGAGAAGAACAGAGGAAGAGTAGTAAAGATACTATGTTTTTAATGTGATTTGGCCAAAATCGAGCAACATTGGTCCCTAAGTCCATGGTAATGTTATTGTTCTGAAGAAAATTCTACAGAGTTTCAATACAGCTACTCCTGCTTATTTTTACAGTGATCTCCTTCCTCTTCTTTATAGAGGATAGGTAGGTTATAATAGTAATAACGCAATTTATATTTCTGTTATATTAGAATAAATGTACAAGACAGCCTAAACTACTTCAAAATATCTTCTACAGATTGGCAGCTGATTTCTAAAGCTTACTTTCTACAGGTGGGTCCTTGGTGCTACTTCTCATAAGTTAGTTCCACACACTAAGTTTGAGAGAGTCGTTACTTTGTGGTTTAGTTGAGCGAAGTACGATATTCGTGAGTTGGGACCCTTGGTTGCCACTGGCCTTTGGTTAGCGAGGATGACTTTCGCGAGCTCACCCTTGGCAATCTGAGCTCGTGTGTAGTGATCTCCCGGCTACGCAAGCCTGGCCCTGTCCCTTAGTGAGCTGGGACTTTTGTCCCGCTCTGTTGTTCGTGCAGATAACGGTCTAGCGAGCTTAGCTTTTCTCTTTTTGGACTTGATTTGTTGTCAGGCCTTTGCCAGCCCATTTCATAGAATTGAAAAACGCCTACAACAAATATAAAAATGAAACATTTCATTTTTACTTCCATTCTATTTAATTAAATGTAACATGAGTTCCAAAATCTTTATGTTAAAATTAACAAATCCATTACCACTTGATTCCTTTATGTGACTCATGTTTGATGGAACCAATTTGTTTGGTACCATGCATGTCTATGCTCCAATCAATTTAGACTGCAAATTTGGAAGACATAATTCATAGCTTGAAGCTAGAAAATCAAAAAAGTAGCTAAGGATTACTTTTTGGACTTTTTGCTTAAGACAAAAGTAGTGAGATTTAGGAGATCATTGATAGTACGGCTACACAAAAAAAAAAAGATATTATGGATTGTGAATTTGTTAGCCATCCCGTATTTGTAGAATTCAATTAAGTTTATATTGAAATGGCAAAAATGATTGGATTGACATGGAAGTTACAATTGTTAATAAATATAACTGAAGTAAAAGCATGTGTTGAATATATCATGAGGAGTTATTTTGTAATTTTCGTATTATCTTTAATTTAATTTTAATTTTATTTTACTAGAACAGATGTCCATTATTTTAAGGGTCATATTCTTGAATAGTTATTCAAAGAAATTGTCCATATTCCTTATAAATAGCATTCCAACACACTAATAAGAGGATCATCATTTTGTTTAACCACTCAACTTACTAAAGTTCTTTGTAACACTTTACTACATATTTCAGCACTCTATTGGTCCTTTTACTTTGTAGGAATTCCTCAGTTTCATGTTTGTAACTTCATGCACTATTATTATGCCTTTTGATTCAGTTTACAACTATTTGGAGTGAAATTTGTATATGTTTTACTTTTTCAATTGTATTATTTCATCTAGAGATCTTAGAAAGTCAAAATCTTGCTTATTTCTGATGAAGGATCCATTTTGGAGTAAAAAATTTTCAGCTTGCAAAATTTGGCTCAAAACTAATTAGCACAGTTTGTAGGATACAGTTAAGATATTCTTAATCTTTAATCTTGCATGATCCTTAGAAGTGACACTATTTTGTTAGGTAACTCTAAAAACATATCTATTGCAAATTCACAAAATGACCCTTAAAATGAGGAAACGCTTATTGAAAATGAAAATGTTGATAATGTTGGTTTTGTTGAAAATGTGGTTGCTAATAATCAGAATAATCAAAATAATACATAAAGAAACAACTAAAATCATAATCAAAATAGAAGGATTTGACAAGAAACACAGAATAGAAACCGAAATAATAACAACAATAAACATTTGACTAATCAAAATGGACCATGGGATAATAGTGGACCAATGCTTGGGGACCAACGCATTTTGGCATGCCAATTTCCCACGAAAAGATCGAAATTATCTAAGATATCCATCTGGCTTAATTCTTTAAAATGTTGTTGTTTTTCACAAATGGATGAAAGTAATCATGACATGGTCTGCATGATGTCTCAACAGATTGTGGTTATACTTCGACAGTGCTAGAAAATAATGCCTTGAGTTAATAAAGAATGAATAAGGCACTAGAAAGAATGAAAGTCTATTTGGGCAATGTTAAGAATAATGAAAACGGTTAGAATATTGATAACAAGAATCCTAGTAATCATGATGATGAAATGGGGTATGAGAACATCGAAAATGAAGAACTTGAAATGGGACAACCACAATATGGTTGATTTAGAATACTTCAACCTAGGGAAGAAAGAATTCAGAATGATAGCTAGATTAATGATAACATACAAATCCCTATACACTTAAAGCACAATCAAAATTTTCAACAAAGACTAGAACAAAACATCCAATTTCTGGTCGAACAATTGTTGAACCAATTAGGAGGGCACGATACTTATCCTAATTATAGGGATGCATTTCCAGAATGGATAAATCAAATAGAACACATAGAAGTTTTAAATTGCTAAAATTAACAACATATTCTAGCAAAGACAATCAATCAACAATTGAAAATATTGCTAGGTTTACTATAGAGTATCAAGAGTTGGTAGGAAATGAATATTTAAAAATGAAGTTTTTTTCCTTTATCCTTGACCAAAATTACTTTTGCTTGGTATTCAGGGTTGTCGCCAAATTCTATGCAATCTTAGATATAGTTAGAAAAATTGTGTTATGATAAATTTATGGAGATGAAATGAGGATTGGTCTAATTGATTTATTGAACATAAAAAATTCAACAATAGAAAGTGCTGACAATTACCTATTTAGGTTTCCACAAGTAAGAAGCCACTATTTTACTTAGACAGTAGAATCTAAGATGGTAAAAATTGCTGCAGCAAGTTTTGACTTTGCGATTAGAAAAATACTTGTTAATCAACATATAACATATATGTCTCAATTGGTCGAGAAAGTAAGGAAAATTGAACAATTGCATAGAGAAAAAAAATAAAAAATAAAGAAATTTCCATTTAGGAAGGAAAAAGTGGCCAATGTTGAAGAAGAAGAAATGGAGGATGAGAATGAAATACATTTGGCCAAATTAAAACCCGACCCTCCATATGTTTGTCCCTTATTAAAAAATGATGAAATTAAAGATAAAATGGACAACTTCAATAAGAAAAATTATTCTTTCGACATAAAAAAGGTAGATCAAATTTTTGATGTCCTGCTAAAAGATAAATAAATAAAATTGTCTGATGGCCATAAGATTTTGACTAAAGAAGAAGTCAAAGATCAGAAATATTGAAAAAATCATAACAAGTTTGGCCATACTACTAACAATTACATGTGTTTCAGGGATATGATTGAGAAAGCTATTAAGCAAGGACGCCTTTGATTTGCTGATAAAGGAAAGGAAATGATAATTGACAAAGATCCTTTCCTGACAAGTGCAAACTATGCTTAATCCTCAAAGTCGAATGAAGTGAACATGACTAAAGTGAATGTGATAATCATTTATGAATATGATGATCCTTTATATGCACCTTTCATACCTAAAGCTTACCCAGGGGAAGAGGAGTCAAATTTAGAATTCTTCAAAAGGATTAACGTTGAAGGTGGGATAGTCAAAATGTGTTATAGATGTGAAAAATATTATGATGAGATCAATTTAAGGGAGCGTGACAGAATAGACCGTATGGAAAAAGAAAAGGCTGAAAAGATTGCTTCAGCTATGCAGAGGGGCATAATTGTCAAAAAGAAAGACAAAAAGAAAGAGAAAATTAGAGAAGTCAAAATAAAATAGGATAGAAAAGAAAAGTTGATATTTAAAAGAATAGATTTTGATTATCAATATCAGTTGAACAGAAGAGAGAGAAATTATTTTGACCGAATTCGAGTACCTCAAGGAGATATGCTGAATGAAAAATGGGTAATTAATGAATCGCAGTTAAAGAAGAAACAAATGTGGAAGCCTAGGATTACAAAATGGCAAAACAAATGGTACAACCCAAGTTATCAACCTCCACCTCCAATAAGGACCTAAAAGTATCAAATGCAAAGATAAGCTACTTTTAGAAGGAAACACAAAATGGCCTAATATTTTGATTAGATTCCATCAAGCCCTGAGGAGTCAAGTGGCACAAAGAAAGAGCTGGGGAAGACAAACTTAGCAAAATATTTGAAAACTAAAGGTTAGAAAATGGAGATTGACATGACATATGTTTTGCTAATTGATTTTTTGGTAAGTTCTGAACAAGATTCAATCAATGATTTCTACGATGAAAATGATTGTAATGAAACAGTCATCTTATATGAGAACTCCTATGCTTTCTTTGAAAGACCAATAGAGCAAATGAAAAGTCATTTGTAACCTTTATATATAAAAGCCCATTTGATGGCCGACTAATAAATAGTATTTTGGTCAATGTTGTTGTTTTTGTGAATTTAATGCTAAGGTCAATTTTGTAAAACTTGGAAAATTAGCCAAAGATTTGGTGTAGTCAAACATTACAGTGTTAGATCTTAATAGGAGGATGTGGACATTAGAAGAAGTAGTGCTAATCAATTTGAAGTTCAGTTCTATATCCTGACAAACTCTTTTTGTAGTGTTTCCATCCAAGTTAAGCTATAACTTACTGTTAGGACAAGATTGGATCCATACAATTAGTGTTTTACCCTCGATTGTTCATTAGAGGCTAGTGATATGGATTGACAAAGCTCAATCAGAATGTGTCTTAGCCGATGATAGTCCTTGTTATATTCAATAATGAAATGTTAAGTTTGACATCTACAATTCCTACATTAAACCCTTGATAGTTGAAAGTGACTTCAACCTAGAAAGAGTCAACATTTGCATTTGGAAATTCATCAGGATTTTCAATAATCCTAAAGGCTGTGGACTTGGGTTTGTGATAACAAAATAATTAACACATTTAATTGTCTTCTCACTTAGCATTTTAAGTTTCAAAAATGACTTACTCCAGCTATGTTAGTGTGTATTTATGATTTAGTGTCAATTGGATTCATTTTACAAAATTCTGTATCATTGGCCATTTTGAGCAGTTTCTATATTCTGAGCATATATCAAGCTACACTTGTCCAATTGATGTGATTCTTATCTTTCAAGAAATCTAAGAGATAGATCTACAACTTTCATGAAGACTTGAAGAGCTGAATCTCACAATTGGTAGTCCAAAATTGGAGATCAAGTCTGAATCAAAATACTGTCTCAGTCCTGTCACTAGTAGCACGACCTTCATGCATTCAATAGACAATAAATTAAGCTATAGAGGTTCAAATGAGGTGAAACAAAGCCCAAATGGAATTTGAGACATAAATCCATAATTTCTATGAAGACTTCCAGAGCTAAAAACATCAATATAGGCATGCAAAATGAGATGCAATTCAGGGATAGAAATGCTACAAAAATGGGCTCTATAGAATTGGATTTTTAAGGCCCCAGTTGGCATGGATCTTGAGCCCAATTACACACCCTTTGATCCAGCAAATACTCTGCCAACTGGAGACCCATAATTCAGTAGAAAAGAAAAAGAAAGTAGTCTGCATTGAGCTCCACACGTAATAGCAGTGGTAGAAGCAACTAACTACACCTGCCTACTCACCTAATAGCAAACTAGCTCTCCTTTTTCCCACGCAGAAACTTCTTTTAGTTGAGGTCTTTTGCTTTAGTTTTTAGCATGTTTTTAGGGTTTATTTTCGTGTGTGTAGAGAGCAAGATTTTGCTCTCCTTTTTTCTATATTTTTCTGCCTCCATGGAAGGCTAACTTTGTAACCAACCAAGGGTTGACACTTGAAGATTAATGTTGAGGTTTAGTTCTTTCATTCTTGCAT